>JAOUQZ010038286.1:0-14037 GCA_028564935.1 Neosilurus hyrtlii
TAAAGGCCTTAAAGAGGAAAAACTAATGACACGCCCCCTTCTTCACCTGACTTAAACCCTATTGAGAACTTTTGGGCTCTTCTTAAGTAGGAAATGTACAGTGAAGGTAAACAGTGCACCTCTCTGTACAGGGTCTGGGACGCTGCGGGTGCAGCTGCACAAAAAGTTAATTCTGACCAGATCAGGAAACCGACCGACTCCATGAATGGAAGGCTTGTGACTGTTATCGAAAATAAGGGGGGCGATATTGGTCACTGAGGCTTTTTTTTTTTAATTTCAGAAATGTTTATTTGTAAATGTTGAGTTTGTTTATTATTCTTACCATAACAGGTGAAAATAAACAAGTGAGATGGAAAATCTTTGTTTTTCATTTAGTTGCGCAATAATTCTGCACACTAATAGTTACCTAATAATGGTGTACATATAGATATTCTCTTAAAGCCAAAACTTCACTTTTGCTACTTAAATGTTCAGGTTTGAGCGTTTGTTAACATTTTGGATTGACCAAGAGCACCGTATAGTTGTATAATAACTTGCCTAATAATTGTGCGCACAGTGTATGCCACTGCCTCATTGGTAAGAATGTAGCTTAATAATGTTGTAGTTCCGATCCTACAGAGGTAAACTAAACATGAGTTATGCAATTTAAAAATGTATGGGATTGTATGGCACACTCAGCAATGACACAACACAAGTAGTGTAGACTGTAGACCGTGTACCATGTCTAAGTCATGTGTACCGTGTGTAAATGCAAAATACTTACTGAAAGTAACTTAATTTTTTTTATATAATTTAGATTTAATTAATCTGTTACATTATGGTAGTTAATGCTCAGATAGTAGTAATGCATAATTTAGTCGGTGTTGAGCATACCTTAAATGTCATTCAAATTAAAAATATTTTACTACAAGTGAAAGTTTACATTGAAAGTAACTAGTTTAATGGGCGCCTATCAATTTTACTCAAACTTACTTTTTTTTTTAATGACCAATAAGGACCACCCTAATATACAGTCATTGACAAAAGTCTTGTCGCACATGTGAACATTCATGTATAAAAGCCCATATATCACCAACCTTTTAACCGACTTAAATATAAACAATTTAAGACTATGAGCCAGATCTACTAAAGGTTTGCATGTAAAAAATGTGTGCAAACTCATTGCAAACAAAAAAATTTACAAACTGATTTACTAACAGTGCGCAGTAAGGGTTGCATCATGCAAAGGTGCAAAATAGCGTGTCTGCATCCCGTTAGTACGTTTTCCGCAATGAATATGCAACATGGGGCATTTACATGCAATTGTGCGTGTGCTGGGAGGAGAAAATGTAAATATATTATTTTAGCACACTGAAAAACATACTGAAAAATCACTCAAGGTCAGTAGTGCCTCTTCAAACATGGCCATGATCGTACCAGACTTAGGTGCTCGCAATGATGAATAATTATCATATTAATAGAATCAGACACCTTCAAGATGTTCAAATTACAAATAATAAACATTTGTAAGTGCTTCTAAAAATTCTTGAGGCCCAAGACACGTGTAATCAATTTTTAATACACAAGTAAGCTATTTTAGAGGGCAGCTCAATCAACAAATGATCAGAAAACAATCTATAATTCATCTCAAATATAATTTTTTCCTCCATGTTTTCTGCTAATAATTGTTTCTATGTGTTCGGGCCTTGGTACACACGTCATGGTGTTCTAGCTGTGTCTTGTACAGAACCTGTATGGTGCCCATTGCAATAAATATGATGTAGTTCATGCTGAAGCAGACATTGCTAGCTATGAGTCCTAATGGAGCTTTTGAGGTAGTCATTAGGAGGCTAACTACAACTTTGGTGCAGCCAGTGGATAGTTTTCCTTGCATGACCGAGCTTACCTATGTGTACCAAGGGTGTCTGAAATTTCTTACTACTGCTCGCAGATTATTTTAATTTACATTGAGATCTTGAATGTTTCTAGTTTTTATAAATTCCCTGAAAGCTGCTTTAATACCTGTATTTTGTGTATATTTAGTTAATCAAGCACTTTTCATTATTTTTTGTACTTATTTTACTAATCTTACTAATTACTTTGATCCAGAGTTTGATGTTACATGATTGCTATAGTCATTTGTCCAGCCTAGAATGGATATGTTTGAATTTTATTAGCTGTAAAAAGTATAAATACATTTACAATTTCCTGTTGCTTTCATAATCAATCTGTATACTTGTAGGCCTCATGTAAGGCATAGTTGATGAATCGGTAATTAGGTTGGTGAGATACAGGCTTTTATACATGAATGTCCACATGAGCGACAAGACTTTTGTCAATGACTGTACAGCTTCTCCAGCACTGACCTCTTTAGCCCAGACCACATTACTGACAATCTCTCAGGCTAGTACTCTTTAACATGAATGTTATAGAAGGTAGAAGGTATACTAGAAGATATACACAGGGCAATTTTATATGTGCCAATCACTTGATACAAGTCGGCTACAGAGAGCAGCAACAAACTCCATGGCACAAGCAGATTGAGTTGTAAAATGTATAACATGAAATGTAAAAACATTAAAGCTACCTTCCATATGTCACCAAGAACAAAATAATTCACCATGTATAAAAAGGTGCATCTCCTTTTGCAATCACTGTACCTTGATGTTTGTGTCTTTCCAGAGAGTTGGGGACAAAAATTTTAGATTCTACCAAATAGCCACTAACAATAAATCAAACAACAAAAAATCTCTACAACTGTACATAAACAAATAACAATCACACTCCTTTCTGAACTACTGTTCTTCATGCATTAACAAGTTATATAATTACAAATCAAGGGTTAAACAGGACAAAGTGTTTATGATATGAGCTCAGTGGGGTAAATGCTGCAGCAGCATGGTGCAGAGGTGTGACATTCTCTACTAAACGTTTGTGCTAGACACATAGCTGGACTGAAACCAGTACTATGGACTTCAGAAGAACTTAAGAGGAGGAGCCTTAACTGATCGACATACTCAGAATTCCTTTGCGATGAGATTAACTTAAGCAAGTGACGTCCTCAAATTATTATTAATATTCTTCTGTGACTTACACATGGATCTGAAATTTCTAATTTAGAAAGTGCAGTCATTTGCTATTATGTACGTTTTAATGTATGGTGCATAGTTATCTTTCTTCATCTGCATTTGCTCTCACTAACTAGGTTCGTAGTTATAAACTAGATAAATAATTATATAACTAGAAATGCACTCATACAGATACTTGAACTGGGGTTCAGACTGACACTATGCTTATTTACATACACATACCAACATCCTATACCACTATGATAATACGTGATGCAAACCTTTGTCGAATTACTACAGTTCGGAGTTACATCCACAAATGTCAGGTTAAACTTTACCGTTTAAACGTGTTACAATTAAGAAATAAGTGTTACCTTATTAAAAAAATGCTTAAAAACATAAAACTTCATCAAGTAAAACCTCAAATAATGTGTCACTGTTTTGTCTTGATTGTAAAACATGTGAAAGGTTATATACAAATATTACATTAACAATAAATTGTTTTCAGTGGTTAGCACATCTGCTTCACATCAAGAAGGTCCTGGGTTTGAATCCTGGGCTTGGAGAAAGTGTTTCTGTGTGAAGTTCACATATCCCCCCATGCTTGCGAGGGTTTCCCTCCAGGTACTCCGGTTTCCTCCAACAACCCAAAGACATGCACATTAGGCTAATTGGCTGCTCCAAATTGCCTCTAATTGGGAGTGTGGTTGTGTGTGTTGGCCCTGCAATGAACTGTCAAGCTGTTCAGGGTGGAAGTCACCTTTGCCCAAAGTCAGCTGAGATAGGCTCCAGCCTATTAATATTTAGGAATACCAGGATTATAAATGAATTCCCGCCTACCTAGTATTTCCTCCCTATAACGTCACCGTCACCTGCCAGGGAGGGCCATAAGCAAGCCCAAATGTTTTTAGTTTTAATTCCAACTTTACAACTTTACAACTTTATTTGTAATGTGGATTTATTATTATTATTACTATTTACAACTGACATGGTTGCAAAGAGTACCTAGTATCAGTTATGAAATTACACTTCTTTATACAAGTCAAATATATAATATATATAATAATGTTGTCTCAAAACGTGTTCCTGCTTTCATGCGAGTCTATCAACACATTTCAAATGAACTGCTGTATTGGCAAGCTTTCAAAAGAGAATGCTGGAAAGCAAGGCTATCTTTTCTGGGTAAATGAGCTGAAAAACCAAACCAAACCACAAACTGCACAGACACTCAGTTTATAAAGGCGTTGGAAGAGCACTCGGCTCTCTGCACGAGAACAGAAAGATTAGCTGCACCATGGCGATAGGCACGTACACAGCAGCGGAACATTAAACAGTGAATGGGGATCTCACAAGCCTTCCTGCTGGATTTGGATTGATCTAATGTGAAATCAAAGACACTTTATCAGTTTCCGTGTGCAATCATTGCCAACACATGAAATCCAGAATGCATTTCAGAAAATGCAAATGAAACAAAGTGTATGATGATTTCAAATACTAAGCTAATCGTATACCTCACAACGTGTAGGGGATACTATGTTTTTAGGGGCTGCCCACATCTGCTGTCGCCGCCACAGTCACTTCTTATTAACACTCTAACAGTGCCGATTCGTGGATTTATTTTATATTTATGTCAAAATGTCCTTACAGTACAACCTTCCAGCCTATCAAAACTGCGTCACCTTGACCTCCTTTCAAGGTCAGTTCATAAAAAATCCCTATACCAGTTATACTTAGTGACAAGGTTTTCAAGCCTGTTGAAACTGGGTCACCTTGACCTAAGTTCAAAGTCATAGGTCCCATATTAATTATGTATATGGACATGTAAAAAGTCAGATATGTAAAATTTAGCAATCATTGTTTGTTATTTATACCAAAAATGCCTATGGATATGCCTATTGACCTTGTTCTCATAGCAAGAAGGTCCTGGGTTCAAGTTCCAGGCTCTGGAGTTCCTGTGTGGAGTTTGCATGTTCTCCCCATGCTTGCATGGGTTTCCTCCAGGTACTCCGGTTTCCTCCTACAGTCCAAAAACATGCACATTAGGCAAATTAGCTGTTCCAAATGGGAAAGCAAGCCCAAATGCCAAATGTCAGCTGAGATAGGCTCCAGCCTCCCCGCGACTCTAAATCATTTAAGCGTTTTGGCAAATGTGTGAATGAATGTTCTGGTCCGGATTGGACAAGCTTTTTCTCTTGAAGTGTAGATTAAGAATATTTAGTTGTGTTCTAAGCTAGGGTCTACATAGAAGTTTTAATAAATGTCACAATAAGAACCACTAATACAAACTTACTAATTTTTATAAGTAGCAAAGGGTGCACATAAAAAGTTTGAGCAAACATTAGTGTCAGGGCAGTTGTTGCTTAGTGGTTACTGAACTGAATGTTAGCGGTTCAATCCCTACTATCACTGCTGTTGGGCCCTTGAGCAAGGCCCTTAACCCTCAACTGGTTAGTTGTATAAAAATTATACTTGTAAGTCGCTCTGGATAAGAACCTCTGCCAAATGCTGCAAATGTAGTTTTAAATATACCTGACTTAAAACAGACACTGGAATGAGCCTACCGGGATATTTCCCAGAAGTATCAGCACAGTGCCGGTAATGTTTACGTACTAGGTGACTCACTGTTTAACCATCATCGATGCTGCATGGGTACAGTTAATAGATAGAGGGAAGTAGCTTTTATGATTTAGCTTAGTATATGAGGTTGGGCTAAAAAGTTTATAATAATCCATCTCACCGTTAGGATGATACCAAGAAGATAGAAGAAATACCACAGGGGAAAATTTGTTGAAAAATAAACCACATCTAGTCAAATTCGACTATTGCATCATGGGCAGCCTTTGAACTTCTCAGCCCACCCCTGTATTTAGCTATTTTTAACTTTAACTTTTTGATTTAATCTTGTGTATTAGACAACATTACATTATATACCCAGCTGTGCATTTAAAAACAACTCTGTTCTGTTTGCTAAATTTTACAACCAGCATTTTTTGATGATTAGTGGGTTAAAATCAAAGTCATTAATGAACTTCTTGAAAAATGACAATGAATTAAATGTCACTGCCTATAACTTACTATAGGTACATGCTAAATAGTCACTCACTCATCTACCGAACCTATTAGGGTCACAGGTCAGAAGACCCTAGGTGAAGGTGGTGTACACCCTGAACAGCTCGCCAGCCCATCACAGGGCCAACATGCACAGTCAATCATTCACACTCACACCTGGGGCAACCTGGAACAGCCAATCAGCCTAATATGCATGTTTTTGGAAACCTGGAGGAAACCCACTCAAGCACAAGGAGAGCAATCTCCACACAAAACTGCCCCCGCCGAGCCTGGGACTTGAGCTCAGAACCTTTTTGCTGTGAGGCAGACATGCTGACCACTACACCACCCCATCTTAAATCAGAGAATGGTGATTAAAAAGCTTATACGTGCTGAATAATTGATTACTGAGTTTTTGTTAAACTTCTTTAAATTTTAAGATGTAGTATGCTGTATGATCATTTAATTAACATGAAATAAAGCTAATTTTTAAAAAATTACATCCTGAATTTTATACATTCCGTTGAAGTATGTGTGAGAAAGTGCCTCTGATGTGGCTGTTAAAGCCACCTTAGGCTCAATCTCTTCTCCTGATGAGGGAAAGGTCATTTTAAATTAAATTAATTGACCGAATGAAATGTAGTGGATCTGTGTCGCTCCTAACTGCCCTCAGGCTGGAGGGCGGGCGACAGAATTGGCGTGACGTACATGCTGTGCTATAGCTAGGTATGGCATTCAACCTTATCATTAGTGGATTAAGTAAGAAAGTAGGTGTCTGTCAGAAAGTGGAAAGTGGGAGATGTGACAGAGGGTCAGATGTTCAGTGGGACCTTTTTTGCCTTTCCTCCTGAGAGAAGAGAAGTGAAAGGAACGGGTGAAGGAATTCTGTCAGGGGACGACAAGTGCTTTCATTCCAGTGCTATAAATTGCTGCTGATGGGTCACTTGGTGCTTTGGCACATGGTGTGACTTGCTTCCCCTCAATGCCCCCTCCTTCTCACAATCACATGGAGAAGATTGTGTCCTTTCACTACACTGAACAGGCTGCAGGACTCTCACAGTGCTCTGTGGCTTAAATAATCAGGGCTCATTTCTGTAGTAAAACTCTTTACAAGGCTAAGCTTCAAAAATGGACAACTTGACATTCTTTCCTATCTTAAGGATCTCAACTGTTAAAAGTTGAGTTGAGTTAAGAGTGTAACAGCTTTGTGTATCATACACACACACTGGGCATGGCACTATGTTTCAAACACTCACTCACCACTCATTTGCCGAACCGCTTAATCCAACTATGGTCACGGGAGGTTGGAGCCTATCTCAGCCAACACTGGGTGAAGCTGGGGCACACCTCAGACCATCGCAGGACCAACACACACACCCTTCACAGTCACATCCACACTTAGGGGCAATCAGGTCAGGAACAGCCAGTTAGGCTAATGTGCATGCCTTTGGACTGTGGGAGGAAACCGGAGTACCCAGGGGAAACACACGCAAGCACAGCGAGAACATGCAAACTCTACACAGAAACACCCTCATCAAACTTGGGACTTGAACCCATGACGTTCTTGCTATGAGGCGGACATGCTGACCTCCACGCCTCATAGCAAGCATGACAATAAGTGATGATGCTCTGCTGATGTCTTGCAGGGTGTTTTATAACTGTGTAAATGCCACACTTTCAATTTTGAACTGCATAAATGAGATCAGTATGAAAGTTCCCGTGATGTTTCTAAAAGTAGCTTGAAGAAGTTTTGAGGTTATTTTAATTCAGACCTTGAAGAATGCATGTTTTGCAAGCAATTTGAAGATAAACCCTGAGCAGACTAAACAAACGCTGAAGGACATTCATTTGATTTTAAAATAGCTCCTGTGGAGCACAGATTTAGTCTGAACACCACCAAAATATGGAGAACTGCATCAATCAAAGCAAAGAATAGTCTCAGGCAAAAACAGTGATTTACTCTGGTTGTCTTCTTTGAATAAAATATATTACCTTACACAAGTATTCACCCCCCTTGAACTTAGGAACACTCTCATTCACTCATTTGCCAAACTGCTTCTGCCTTTTTCTTTCTCGTCGTACAAAAGTGGCCCATGAACCTTAAAAAAAGCATTAAAACCTTTGTACTACAGCTGGAAGATAAATAGATTTTAACGATTAATTAGAATGTTTGGTTAGGGATGATGTGTAAAATGAAAATTGAGATTCACCTGAAATCTAGAAAATTATCACAGAGCCCATGAATTTCCCAAAATATTGTTTATATGCATAAGATTAAACTTTTTAACTTCACAGGCCGTATGAAACCAGGTTCTCCAAAAATAAATTAAGTAAACAATAAAACTAAAACTTAAAAAATGTCTTCTCTGTATTTATATCCTTAAAATAAAACTTATTTGATTTTTTTACACACACACACACACACACACACACACACACACACACACACACACACACACACACACACATATATATATATATATATATATATATATATAAAATTGGAATTGAAAATCGGATGCAGATAGAAAAAAATCTGTCTATATTTTATCCATATCACCCACCCATAATTTCGACTCTTCTGTAAATACGTACCCAGACATTAACGCACATTTTTTTACTTCTCATATGACATTTGACACATTCTTTGCTTCTGCATTCAAGTAAAAGGAAGTGCAATATGAGGTGAAAGGCAAGCACGCAATTTCATTTCCAAAGTCAATTTCCTCTTCGGCAGCTTCTGTATGAAAGTGTTTATATCAGATCACTTCAGCAGGCAGTTAGTTTTACAGCCATTTAGCATCTATAGCTATGGAATGGCACAATCGTATTAAAAATCGCGTAAGTGATTCCACTCTCTTGTACTCACTCATTTTCCAAACCGCTTAATCCTACTATTAGAGTCATGGGGAGGCTTTAGCCCATCTCATCCGACATGGGGCGAAGGTGGGGTGCACCCTGAACAGCTCGCCAGACCATCACAGGGCAACACACATACACAACCATTGACACTCACATTCACACCTAGGGGCAATTTGGAACGGCCAGTTAGGCTAATGTGAATGACTTTGGACTGTTTGGAGAAAACCGGAGTACCTGGAGGAAACCCACGTAAGCGCAGGAAGAACATGCAAACTCCACACAGAAACGCCTAAGCCAGGACTCAAACTGAGGACCTTCTTGCTATGAGTCGGATGTGTTAACCAGCCAGTTAACCTAATCTGCATGTCTTCTTGGTGGGGGGCTGGTGCCGCAATGGTCTGGCAAGCTGTTCAGGGTGTTCTCCACTAATCCTAATAGGGTTACACCGTTCGGCAAATGAATAAGTGAGTGAGGGATGAAACATGCAGATACAGATGAAGAACATCAATTGATGTTCACAGGAAACATCATAATGGGGAAACTAACATGGTTGTTGGTGCTAGACAGGCTGGTTAGATCCTTCCAGTAACTGGTGATGTGCAATTTTCACACATGAGTTAAAACACATCAACAACAAATAGAAAAGCAGCAACTCTATGGATGGAAACCTATTCCTAATAAGAATGATCTGAGGAGAATGAGCAGACAAGCCTAGAACACACCAAACCGCTGACTGGCTCTATGAAAGTCACGTTCGTGTCTTTTTCATGCTCTCATTCACTAATCTGAACATCCAAGCCAATCAGAGTGATTGCTTTCATATCAGCTGAAGTCGAATTAGCTGAAAATGTTCTTTTTGTGGTCCGATCAGTGCTGACGTGCAGCAGACACGACAAAAACAAGGACAACAAATTCTCACTGACATCCTGATGTTGGCGGCTAGCCAACTGTCGGCTTTGTGTATCCCAAGCTTAGCTAAAATAAACACTCTTTACAAATGTAGTCAGCAGAAAAGCACCTCATAATGGATAAAACATCCCACTATGATGAACTATTGCAGTCCATTCACATCTTTCAATCCTGTCAGCCGAAAAACAGGAACCTGACATGGAGAGAAGCTCTTCCAAACTGGACAGACTGGAAAAATCCTTTAGTGTCCAGTCTCTGGTTCATGACAAATACACAAGGTTAAGATGGTAGGAGGAGGCATTAGGTTGAACAATGCTGAAGAAGAAGGGAATGAGAATGTGCCCTTGGTGGGACTTTCACTATAACAGCAAGCAAAGATGAGTAAATACTGAGTGAAAAAAGGACTTTGAAATTATTACTGTACTGCTCAGCTAATGATTAGTGCTTAAAGTTCTGTTGTTGGTGACAAGTTAAACATTAGAAAGTCACAGATAATATAAAATCTAGTCAATGTTGAACTCAAGCTACACATCACACCTGCAGTCTGATTTGTGGCTTTAAAACTAGTTTAAGGGCTTTAAAATCTTGTGTACAAAACACTAACGTATAAAATAATATATAATTGTGTTTTATAATTTATTTATATCTAAAATAAAAATATAATTATTATGTTTAAACTCTTTCTTTCTCATCTTGTATCCTGTACACAGTAGAGGTTCTCAAGTGTGGTCATGATTTTATACTTGCTTTGTTTTACACTGGTGTATATCATGATCCACTGTTGCCAAAGCTTTCATATTCCTCATTAAATTCATATAAATAGCCCTGTTTTTAATAGTCAGTTACTGATTGGTTTTCAGTTAAAAGTCACGTAGCCCTGTAAATGTTGTCAACTTTGTTGTTGAGGAAACAGCTGTTGAGTAATAATAAGCTCCATGGCTCTAACAAACAGACGGAATCTCATCTGTATTGAATGTGTGACCACGGAATTGAAGTGCCTGGTGGCAGCACCGTATTGTAGTGGTTAGAACGTCTTCCTCGCCGCAAGAAGGTCCTGGGTTCGAGTCTCGAGATAGGCGAGGGCCTTTATGTGTGGACTTGGTGTGTTCTCCGCATGCTTTCCTCCGGTTTTCTCCCACAGTCAAAAAACATGCACATTAGACTAAGTTCCAAATTGCCCCTAGGTATGAGTGTTAATGGTTGTGTGTGTGTTGGCGACCATAATAGGATTAAGTTGTTTGGCAAATGAATGAATGACTGGTTGAATATGGATCATCTCTGTTTGCTCTTTATGTGGATAAGAACATGTCCATGTGCAGACATACTAGCGTGTGAGCTGGCATTTCAATATGGTATACTTGACATACACCATGAAAACAATGTACACCACATGACGAAAAGTTTGTAAACATGCCAATAACACCCATATGTAACTCTTCCCCATTCTGTTGCCACAAAGCTTGAAGCACAGAACAATAAAGGATGTCTCTGTATGCTGTGGAATTACAATTTTCTAAGAGGCCCAAGCTTGACATTGCACCCGTGCACAATGTGAGGTCAACGTCAAGGAACTCAAGCTGTGTGTACAAAACCCTGACATCAACCGTAATAAACACCTTTGGGATGGATATGAACGAAGAGTCTGAGCTCCTCGACTGATATCAGTGCTTGAACTCACAAATACTCCTGTGGCTGTATAAGCACAAATCCTCACAACAAAACTCCAAAAACGTTTAAAGCCTTCCTAGAACGCTGGAGGTTATTAAACATCTGGAATTAGATGTTTCAAAGAGCATATATGTGAACGATGGTCAGGTCCTCAAACGTTTGACCATGTAGTGAATATCAGGGTTTAGTATGCTACATGTGAATGGCGCAATCTAATTGGTTGGCTATCTCAGGATAATAGACATTAGCGTATATTACATGGGAACAGCACAATCTAATTTGTCCGCTATCAGCGGAATAACAAAGATTATTCCGAGCGGATAATGCTTGAATCAAACAATGGACACTCACAGTTGTTACGGTCATATGGAGCAGGTGGCATCATCATTATCAAGCTTTAAAATGGAAAAATAAACAATTAATATATTATTTTATTTTCTTTCCCAATAAAATATAAACTCCCTTAGAGAGTGCGGTTTGCTTATATTTCTGTGTAGTATGTACTTGATAAGTAGGCTACAAAAAGACATGGATATCTATGCATTACCTAGCTGTGCTCACAGTGCACGGAGTTCACTTGACCTGCGTTTTAGTTTGCTTTTCTTTATGCCTCGGTGTAGTATCTACTAAAACTGTTATTTATTTCAGTCTCACTGGATATCGCAGTATAATTCCCTTGATTTGCTATCCTTCTCCCCTTTGAGAAATAATTGTTATTTTGATTATTTATGAAATTAGTTTATACACTTATATTTACAATGTATAAGGTTTATTGAGATGCATTGTATTAGAGTGTGTTTCAGGGTGTGTATTATATATTAGAGTGTATATTGTAGTGTGTATATCATGTATATCAGGGAGTGTATTAGAGTGTATATTACATGAATCAGGGTGTGTATTAGAGGATGAGTATCAGGGTATATATCACATGTATTAGGGTGTGCATCAGGGTGTGTTTTAGGGTGTGTATAAGAATGTATATCAGCTGAGTCAGGGTGTGTATCAGGATGTAGATCACATCAGTGACAGTGCGTATCAGGATGTGTATCAGAGTGTAGATCACGTGAATGAGGTTTGTATCAGGGTACAGATCATGTAAATGACGGTGTGTATCAGGGTATGTGTCACGATGTAGATCATATGAATGATGGTGTGTATCAGGGTGTAGATCACTTGAATGATGATGTGTATCAGGATATGTAATAGAGTTTATTTATCAGGTGAGTCAGGGTGCAGATCACATGTATCAGGGTGATGATAACGTGAATGACGGTGTGTAACAGGGTGATGATCAAGTGAATGACAATGTGTGTCAGGGTGTGTATCACGGTGTAGATCCTGTGAATGACAGTGTGTATCAGGGTGCAGATCACATGAATGACGGTGTGTGTATCATGGTGTATATCACTTGAATGACGCTGTATCAGGGTGTGTGTATCACAGTGTAGATCACATGATTGACAGTGTGTACCAGGGTGTAGATCAGGTGTCAGGGTGTAGATCACATGTATCAGGGTGATAATAACGTGAATGACGGTGTGTATTAGGGTGATAATTATGTGAATGACGATGTGTATCAGGGTGTGTATCACAGTGTACATCACGTAAATGACAGTGTGTATCAGATTGTAGATCATGTGAATTAAGGTGTGCACCAGGGTGTGTATCAGGGTGTAGATAATGTGAATGACTGTGTGTATCAGGGTGTAGATCACGTGAATGACGGTGTGTATCAGGTTGTGTATTACCATGTAGATAATGTGAATGACGGTGTGTATCAGAGTGTAGATCACGTGAATGATGGTGTGTATCAGGTTGTGTATTATCGTGTATATCATGTGAATGATGGTGTGTATCATGATGTAGATCATGTAACTGACGGTGTGTATCAGGGTGTAGATCACATGAATGACTGTGTATCAGGTGTGTCTCATGGTGTAGATCACGTAACTGACGGCGCGTATCATGATGTACATCACGTGAATGATGTGTATTAGAGTGTCTATCAGGATGTAAATCACGTGAATGATGGTGTGTATGAAGGTGTAGATCACGTGAATGAAGATGTGTATCAGGGTGTAGATCACGTGAATGAAGGTGTGAATCTGGGTGTGTATTGTGACGTACATCATGTGAATGATGGTGTGTATCAGGGTGCAGATCATGTGAATGACGGTGTGTACCAGGGTGTGTATCATGGGGTATCAGCTGAGTCAGGTTGTGTATCAGGTTGTGTATTAGGGTGTGTATCAGGTGTGTCATGGTGTGTATCAGATGTGTCAGGTTGTGTATCATGGTGTGTATTAGGGTGTGTATCAGGCGAGTCAGGTTGTGTATCAGGTGAGTCAAGTTGTGTTTCAGAGTGTAGATCATGTGAAGGACAGTGTGTATCAGGGTGTGTATTAGGGTGTATCTTAAAGTGTGCATCAGGTTGTGTATCAGGGTGTAGATCATGTGAAGGACAGTGTGTATCAGGGTGTGTATTAGGGTGTATCTTAAAGTG
>JAOUQZ010038297.1:0-14037 GCA_028564935.1 Neosilurus hyrtlii
AAATATATATATGTGTGTGTGTGTGTATATATATATATATATATATATATATATATATATATATATATGTATATGTATATGTGTGTGTCCAGATTTGTTAAATGGTTTTGTATATACATTCATTTTACTCTGCAAATAACACAGAATACATGCAACATGAGTGCACATTATTGCCGAATATCAGTGGGAAACATTTGACTTTGAATGACAACCAAATGCTAGTTTCATACATTACCATGGAGTTCACGGTATTCATCAGGTTGTTATTTCTTAATCTAAGTATAACAGATCGTTACTATGAAACATATGCTTGTATGAACAAATAAGTTATTATTAAATCATTTAATTGATTTTACATTAATAAAATCCTTTTAAAAATCGAATTTTTTAAGTAGCCATGCAAAAAGTGGGAGACTATACAATGAGCCAATGTTTAACGAAAAATAAACCTCTTCAGGGTGATTCAAGACCACTGCGGTCCTGATCCCCGTCTTTTACGAGTAATAAATGTTAAAATAAGAGCACTTCGACAGCGCAGACCTCCATCACAGTTGTTGTCATCTTTAATTATGCGCAGTGCGAACCCAATCTGAACCAATCCAATTCAGACACAGCAAACCGAAAAAAATGCGGTCGATCAGTACGTTCAGTATTAAAAGAGCAATGTCATGGCTGTTTGAAAAAACAGCCTAAATAACATCAGTGGGTGGCCTGGCGAGCTGTCCAGGGTGTATCCTGCCTTGCCCAGAGTCGGCTGAGATGGACGCCGGCCTCCCCGCGACCCTAATTAGGATTAAGTGGTTCAGAAAATGGATGGATGGATCATCAGTGGGATTATCAAAGAAGACATTATATATGGATGGAAATTTAGTTTTCAAAGGCTAGTAGACATTAATTATTATTATTATTGTAGCTTTCTGATATACTGTATTAATCTCTGCATTTAACCCATCCAAAGTGAGCACATACACACAAACAGTTGGCGCAGTAGGCTGCCACACACATTGGGGGTGCCCAGAGAGCAGTTGTGGGTTAGGTGCCTTGTTCAAGGGCACTTCAGCTATGAAGGTGGAGAAAAGGAAGGTGCATAACGTGAATTAGGTTCATGCAACAGATTTACTGGGAGTCTGCAATAGGATCTCGGAAAACTGGTGCACACAACAAGGTTTCTTAAAATCCATTTTCATCTGCTCCATATCAGGTTTAAAACCTTAAAATCTCTTTTCAAGTTGCAAGTGGAAAGGCTACACCACATACACAGACTGGCATTCTGGCCATTCGTTGCATATTTACACGACTTGGCAAGTGAATTTTGGTAAAAATCGTGACACAGCTCTTTTAAGGTTATCTACTGTCCTTGCAGGACTAGAAATGAGCAGGAAAGGAAACAGAAACAGGTGGTTCATGCTGCGTCGAGGGCTGCTGCGGTGTTTGTGGACTTCACTTCTTTGGGTATGACTCAGATGCTCCAGATGGCCATGCACAGGGTCATGCTCACTGCGGAGATTGAGAGGAGACTGTGTGTGTGTACGTACATGCTGGAGGTTACATAAGATCTGAACTCACAATCTTCTAATCACCAGTACACAAACTTAATCACCAAGCCTGTTAGAAACTGTTAGTCTCTCAGTAATCTACTGCATATTTAAGCTCTGTTTAAATAAAATCTACACATTTGAATCATATCCTTCAGAATCGTCATTATTTTTACATCACTGTCTAAGACTGAACAGCATCATGCCAGTGATTTCATCTCACAAAAAAAGGAGCAGCCTTCATCATGTTTTTCCTGAACTCTGTTTTGAATATTCAATATGGTTCAGATTATTTCTTCTACAGATCCCTAAATCACTAAACTGAGTCAGCACAGCATCAGTTGTAAAAATGAATTAGATAAGTACTCCAAGAGCGCCTCCTTGTGGATATAAATGGTAAAAATCATTCTCCTGTCGCTGCACCAATGATGGTTTATGGCAACACTGCTCCTAAAGATACACCTCCCAGCACTACTCAGATGTATACTTGGATTGAACCCTGAAATCTTGGACCCGCCTGAAATCAAACATCAAGTTTTGTCATGTGAATGAATGTGAGTGGAGTAAGTAAGTAAGTAAATAAATAAATAAATAAATTGAAGATAGCAGTAAAGCTTCGTCTAATAAAATACCATGTGCACTGCATGATCATCATCATTCCTACAAGGCACATCACGGGCCTTGGGGCGCACCTGATGGGGTTAACACACTTGGAGTATGTCAATTCCAAGCAACTTTCAACATAGTTCCATACCCAGATCAGTGAACTGATGGATGAAAAATAGTTCTCTCAACGTTTACCCTTTTCCACTGATGGTGGTACCTCAAGACGCAACTGCTGGCCCCAAATCTAGAGCCGGTTTCAATCTTGTAACGAGAGATGGAATAACTTTATTAGTTAATTTAATCACAGGGTCAACACACACACACACACACACACACCTAGCGCCAATCTGGAACCGCCAATTAGCCTAATGCGCATGTCTTAGGACTGTGGGAGGAAACCGGAGTACCCGGAGGAAACCCACACAAGCACAGGAACATGCAAACACCCTGGCTGAGCCCAGGACTCGACCCCGGGACTTTCTTGCTGTGAAGTAGACATGCAAGCCACTAAGCCACCATTAACTTATTTTACAGTGCAAAAAGCAAGCAAAGCAGATGAGTTCTCTCCATCATGATTTTATCTCTAGTAATCTTACCTTAAAACATTTAACATTTTACTTTTCTGTCAGGATCACTGGAGAAGCTGGAGCCAGTTGCATATGACTTTGGGGGAGAGACGGAGTACACCTTGAACAGGTTACAAATCCATCGCAGGGCTAACACAGACACAAATACCCTTCACACTCACATTCACACCTATGGGCAATTTAGAGTAGCAAGTTGATACTAGATTGACAATCTGCTTTTCTTTGGACTGTGGGAAGAAACCGGTGTACCCTGAGGAAACCCACAAACCTGAAGAATGTGCAAACTCAGCGCAGAATTGTCCCAGTCAGCCACAGGGTTCAAACCTAGAACGTTCCTGCTGAGAGATGACGATGATTACCATTACGCTACCCACTATGTCACATTTGGTTGTGCTGAAATGTAGGCCTGAGCTCAAAAGGCACCGAGACAGAGCTGGCTTCACACTGGCATCAGTATTGGCACCGTCCTGACAGAAAAGAGGTTCGTTTTGACCCTAACCACTGCTTAGAACTGCCTTAATTTGAGGGAGGAAAGCAAAAAGACTAAAGAGCACTTCAATAAAAAAATCAGGATGTTGCACATGCTTGTGGTAAGGTGTAATTTGTTTGTCAAAATCTCATGCAAACAACCCGGTGATTCACAACCAGCTCCAGACTAAAGGCGTGAATAAGGAAGGTCAAACAGAGAAAAAGAATATATACAATCACTTATTTTCATATAAATATTCCACACAGTCAGTCGGCCCTCATGTCAACCAGAATGTTACAACCCCAACTCCAAAAAAAGTTGACACAGTAGGGAAAATGTGAATAAAAAAAACAAAAACAAAGTTTATATTAAATTAACTTTGACTTGTATTTTAATGTAAACGGTATGAACTTCTTACTATTTAATGTTTTGTCTGGTCAACGTCATTTCATTTGTAAATATACATCCTTTCCTGTCATTCAGACCTGCAACACATTTAAAGGCTTCAGCAATTTAGGGCTAGTAATTAGGTAAATTGGTTAAATAATGATGTGATTTGAAACAGGTGATGTCAACAGGCGATTGTAATCTTGATTTGGTACAAAAGCAACATCCAAGAAAGGCCTAGTCCTTCCCGAGCAAAGATGGGCCGAGGGTCGCCGGTTTGCCAACAAATACGTGAGAAAATTCTTGAAATGTTAAAAACAATGTTCCTCAAAAAGAGATAGGAAGGGATTTGGATATTTCACCTTCCAACAGTGCATAACATAATGAAAAGATTCAAGATATCTGGAGGAATTTCAGTACGTAAAGGACAAGGGTGCAAGCCTAAGCTGAATAACCGTGATCTCTGATCCTTCAGGCGGCACTGCATCCAGAATCGTCATGCATCTATAAATGATATAACCACATGGGCTCAAGACTACTACAAGTACTACAATACGCAGTTACATCCACAAATGCCAGTTAAAACTTTACTGTGCCAAAAGGAAGTCCTATGTTAACCGTGTCCAGAAGCAACGTCGACTTCTCTGGGCTCAGAGGCATCTGGGATGGACCATCACACAGTGGAAACGTGTACTGTGGACAGACGAATCAGTATTTCAGGTCTTTTTTGGACGAAATGGACGCCATATGCTCCGGACCAAAGAAGAAAAGGATCATCCAGACTGTTACCAGGAACAAGTCCAAAAAGCCAGAGCCTGTCATGGTATGAGGTTGTGTCAGCTTTGTTGGAAAAGGTAACTCTGACATCTGTGATTGCACCATTAATGCTGAAAAGTATATAGAGATTTTGGCGCAACATATGCTGCTTCCAAGAAGAATTCTTTTCCAGGGAGGCCCATGAATATTTCAACAAAACAACGCAAAACCACATTGTGCACACATTACAAAGGCCTGGCTGCAGAAGAAGAGGGTGCGGGTGCTCTACTGGCTTGCCTACAGTCCTGACCTGTCTCCAATAGAGAATGTGTGTTGCATTTTAAAGTGCAAAATGTGCCAATGAAGACCCCGTACTGTTTCCCACCTTAAGACTTGTTTGCAAGAACAATGGAACAAAATAACACCTGAAACGCTTCATCACTTGGTGTCTTCCGTCCCTAAACATCTTTCAAATGTTGTGAAAAGAAATGGCAACATTACAAAGTGGTAAATGCTTTACTGTTCCAACATTTTTTGAAATATGTTGCAAGAACCAACATTGAAATAAGTGTTTATTATGAAGAAACAATAAAATTCACGAGGAACACATAAAATATTGTATTGTTTTCAGTGTAATACAGGTCAGAGATAATTTAACAAATTACTGTTTTCAGGTTTGATTTTAATTTAACATACCGCCCCGTTTGTAGTACACTTGAAGTTGAATGATTGCTGTAACAGCAAAGGAGCGATGGACTTGCACTGTACGCAATAATAATAAATGCTGAACTATATAATAACAACTAGGTTTACCATGTTTATGGCTCTGTTCTGAATGGTCAGAAAGAGGTTTATTATGGGTGTGAAAGCAGCTGAGTCTACAGGGCAAATTTACATTTGCAACTTGGTACTGGGGCTTGTACCCCTGACATTTGAATCAGTAACCCAGAGCCTTTACCACGGAGCCTCCACTGACCATCAGACAATAATAGCATGCTTGTGCTAATCAGATACTGCTTCTATATTAACAATTATAGTATAAGCAATTTTTTAAACTGTACTTATTGAAATATAGGTGTATGAGGAGCTGGATTTTCACATCTTTGTAAACGTAAAACTGTTTTCTACCCTGGGATTCTTCCAGATGGAGCACTTTGTACTTTTTTGACAATCCAATTAACTGCATTTCTTTTGGTCTTATTCAAAGAAAGTTTAAAAGATAGAAGAGCTGATTGGAGCTGACTTGTTTCACTGTCAATTCATAATGGTATACATATATATACTGTGTATACCCTATATTGTCGTGTATACTATGCTTTATGACGAATATTATTGTGGTGCTTTTATTAGAAACAGTCAAATCACTAAGCAGAGGTGGAGTGCAGCCAACCCCAACCCCATCGGGATTCAGCATTTATAAGGCGAATGTTTGTTTCTGGCGCGCCACTCAAGAACCTGCAACTACATTTCACTATGTCAAATGCATACTGATGATATGTTCTACTTTCTGGAAAGCAGACGACCCCTGTCTCAAAACATGATCTATAACGTGGATGTTATGGATGTCTGGTTCAGGTAAGAGCCACAATGGTCTGTGCCTGTTTCCACACAGGAAGTGAAGTCTTAATGGTTCAGGCTGCAGGTGTTTCCTGTAAATCCGGTGCAGCTTTTGTTCTGGAGGCAGTTAAAGCCGGATACAGGCTCAATATCTCAGCAGAAGAAGGGTTACACATATCACTAAAAACTGATTTTCACCACTGAATGATTTTACAAAAGAATTTTGAAAGTTAGAAGACTTGGAGCTATTACTCTTGTATAGAGTACTCTGAGAGAGTCAGTGCATATCCTGTTTTAATATTTTATACAGACAACCTCAAAACACAGTACAGTGGAAAAGTCTTAGGCATGGTACCAAGCAATTTTTTAAAATTGAGGGTTATTTGTGACCAGTTCAAGCATAATACGGATTAAGTAGGAAATTTGACATATATATTGATATATTTGGAAAGAGAATTTAATATGCTTTAATATGAGGTATATTACATGATTATAGCACAAACATTGACTGAGTTATATCACCTTGAATGTCGCCAATCAGGATATGCTACTTTTAAAAATATAGCAATTATAGTCACGGAACCTTTTGACCAATCAGTGTGATCTTCCTAGGGTCAACCTAGGAACAGATGAGTTCTATTTACACCGAGTCATGTCCGTTTCGAGGCTTCTCAGCGTGTCATATTTATTATTCATTATTTATTCATTTTGGATCACTAATTTGATTGAGTTGTTTGGTTCGAGTTTGAGTGGCATTCAAAGAGTTCTTTCCTAAAATCTCTCTGGGCCCAGATTTGTACATATGTACACTGGTCAAGCTCAGGAAGTAATGGACATGCTTGTTCATTGGTGCCTGTTAGCTCATGCAAACAAGGGTATACCTTTCTTCCAAAGTGTGTTACGCTGCCCCCAGAAAATGCTTGCGAAAAAAATTTGGGCAGTTGGCAGCAGGTGTCTTGAAGGAAGCATGAAGGTGGGACCCATGCTTGACAGGTGGGACTTTTGACTATGACTAAATCAGGGAAGACAAATCGGGGAAAATACTTACTGTTACTAATGTAGTGCCAGTGACATCACCAGTGAACACGGCAAAATTAGGAAGTACTGGGAGTTCAAGATGAAGATAAAGAAGGGAGGTCAAATGTTACCAAAAGCACCTTTAACAAAAAATGTACAAATCAATGTATGCTAGCTAACCAAGTAACTGTTGTGCATTAAAGTGTGTGGCCTTTTGGGATCCATTTCTGCAATCCAGCCATCCACTTTCTTCCACCAATCCGAGGACAGGTTACAAAGGCAACAGGTCAAGGAGGGAAACCAAGGTATCCCTCTCCACAGTGACACACTCTAGCTCCTTCTGGAGAATCCCAAGTTGTTCCCAGGCCAGGAGGGGTATATAATCTCTCCAGCGAACTTTAGCTGGTCTCCTCCCAGTTGGACAAGCCTGGAAAACCTCTAAAGAGAAGCAACAAGGAGGCATTCTAATCAGGAGGACAGACCACCTCAACTGACTCATTTTGATGCAGAGGAGCACTGGCTCTAACCCAAGGTCCCCTGGATGTCTGAGCTCATTTCCCTATTTCTAAGGCTGAGCCCAGACACCTTTTCTGCTAGCAGAGTAAAAATACACAAATGCGGTTGAAGCGGTTATACATTTTCGCATGGCTGAGATTCAGTATAAACGCACTTGAGCTGGTGTGATATTGTACAAAAATATATTGATTATATACTTATTTTCTCTTGGTCTGTATTCAAGGCTAGCAAATGAACTAGCTAAATAGCTTGTCATACATTATTACATCTTGTTAACAAACACTGCTCAACTTGGTCAATCTCGGTTTCCAAGGCAACTGAAAGAATGCGTGCCATCCCGGAAGTCTTTATGTATGATGCAGCTGAAATGAGATGCCACCAGTTGAAATGTGGCAGATGAAAAAAATAGAAAAACATTCAGACTCTCATACAGAGCTCACGAGTTCGAATCCCGCCTGTGGCCAAGAGTCGGGTGGGAGAGGTGACATACTGCCTCCTCACGGTCAATGACAACAAAACTAACCAATCACATGCGTCTCTGAGGTAATGCTTCTAGAAGTGGCATATAGAGAGGGTGTTATGCTGCCCCATGATGCAGTTCAAAAAAATATGATCAGCTGGTTTCATGTATCTTGGAGGAAGAGCACAATAGCCTTCACTCTCCTGGACTGGTAGAGGAAGAGCAGACATTAGATATTAGAAGATTTTAAAAGACTATTTCAAAAGAAAAAAAAGGCAGCAGTCTCCCTCCACTTTCTTGGCACGCACGCTTCCTTCCACATGAGACCTGATGACGGGAACAGATGAAGTCTGTGTTGCCAAAGCAACACTTTCTAGATTTTTGTCACCGTTCCATTTCACATGGAACATGAACGTCATGAATGTCTTTAGCGTACCCCAGTAATTCTCAGTCAGTCTGTAAACGATTCCAGCTCTTTCCCTGCAAAACATCCTTATCGAATCACTCATTCAGAGATCTCGAAACCAGAGGTCCTGCTCCTCACACCCTTACCCATATACCCTTGCCCGATATGCTTTTCCTCCTGCCATTTGTTTGTCCAAACATGGAAAGAGACAGCAAGTGTCATCGTGGCCTTGGGTCGGACATTTCCCCTTTCCTGTTATTGCAATGAGCAAAAAATATATTCCTTCCTGTCTTCTCTTAGGAGAGACAGTAACAAAGGAAATGAAGACCTTTTTTCACTTCCAGCTCACTCACATCCAGGAACTGCAAAATCAACAACAACAAGAGAACAACCTAGACTGAACAAGTTTTGTTGCAATCACTAAATATTCAGGGCCTTCAAATGAAGCCAGCGGCCAGCGGGATTTGTGTCTACCAGAGTCCTGTGCGCCCGTCTACGCTTTTCATTTTCAATATGTTTGATCACTTGGTCGTTCTGGTGTCAGTGTACTTACTGCTCAAGCTGCTTTTCACAAGACACGCTATGCAATCTAGTCAGTTTATTCTGTGAACGGCTGTATTTTTTTTATTTACTTTCCCGGAATCACTAACTCAACCTGAATTTCCCACATAATTTCTCGGCTGATAGAACACAGGATTTTCCCATATCGGCTTGAGTAGGAAAGGTGATCTAGTCTGCTAAGCGCGTCCAAAATAATTATTAAACACCTTATTCAGGTAATTATGCACCGATCTGACATGGAATGAACGCATCGCAAGTTTTTACGCACAGATCTGCGTTCCACCATCTCAAATACACGTTGGCGTTTTTGAAATTTGAAGGCCCTGATATTACAAAATTTATTTCTGACCGGAAGCCTCGCATCACTGACTTTGTTTTCGTTGATACACTACATGGGAACAGCGGGATTTGACTGATTTACTATTCAAAGGACAATTATCTACCTCACAAACTTAAAATAATCCTAGACTCAAAACGCCAAGTAAAAACTCCCAGAATGCCACATTCACAAATTCTGAGAGATTCCTAGAAATTCAACAAAATGCTGTTCTAATAAAATGACGAACTCTGCACAACATGGCCTTCTCGTTTAACTTTACTTTTCTTACGTTCCCATGTATTATATACCATAATAACTAATCACCTCAGGTTCAGTGGATATCGCCTTTGGTAAATAATCGAGATACACCTCACGCATTAGCCTCTTCACTGTATAAGAAAGTCACAATCTATCAGATCCGTACCCATGTGAAGAGACGTTGATTTACTGAACTTTACTAAAGTTTAATGCTTGCCTGGGTTTCTTCTGGATACTCCGGTTTCCTCCCACAGTCCAAAGACATTGCTAAATAGGCTAATTGGCTGTTAGGTTAGACTTACTAGTTTGGCTAGTTAGGCTATTAGGCCAATTGGATGTATCAGATTGACCCTAGGTGAGCGTGTGCTGGCCTGCGATGGACTGACGAGCTGTTCGGGGTGAACCCCGCCTCCACCGGTCAAGTGAAATATGCTCCAGCCTCCCTAATAGGATTAAGCAGTTTGGCAAATGAGTAAATACATTTTTTTGGACAGATAAAAAAGAATGACCAGTTTACCGTTCATAGTATGCACGAAGGAGCTTTATTACACTGCTATAACATGTTTGCATTGACATTATGGGTGCCGGAAAAAATCGATTCACGTCTGAATCACAATTCTTATTTGTTAGCATTCTGAATAGATCTAAATTTTCAAGAATTGATGTTTAAAAACATGTTTTTTTCAAACATTTCCAACCTTACTCACAGCGCGTACCGTTTGTCCAGACGCGGCCTTCGTCGTGAATTGTTCCAGTGAGTGACGGGTACAGAACTAGCTTTTAGCCCACAGCCAGCGCCGTCTTCACTAAAGGCAAATGTTTGGGTGCACTTTGGATTTTACAATTTTTCGGGTAAGAAGGAGCTTGACATGACATATGTGATGTCCAAAATCTGCAAAATAAAAGTGAAGTATTTCGGGGACACTTCAAATCCCAGAGCCCACATCTTACACGATCACCCGGAGCCAAAAGAACCGGAGCAGCAGTACGACCAACGCACACTCCATCACTTCACTAAACTCCCAACCAACTCTGAACGAGCAAAGCGGATCAGTACATCTACAAAACCAGCTGTTTTAATATAATTTCTTACTTTCTTATAGAAGAGTTGTTCCCAGCTTCCAAGTAATTACTCGTGAAATTGGCTCCCTTTGTTTGTAACTGTTATGAATCAAACATCGGTTTGAATCGAGAATCGATTCTGAATCGAATCGTCACAAGAATCGGAATCTAATTGAATCGTGAGTTGTTGCTGATTCACATCCCTAATCGGCATGTTCCAATATTAAGGTCCAAGAAAAATGTACAGGTATGTAAAAATTCAGTTTTAATCAGACTCTAATCAGAAACATCTCTGACTATGCATCAGCGTATTGTGAGTGAAAAACTTCCCCTTACTTAGCATAACCGTCTATTACGGGAACTATCACTGAGCTGCAAAGATAACTAAAGTGGAAGTTATGCTCAAAGGTGTTTTACTGTTGCCAGATCCGTGGTTTTGTGTGAAACCGGCCCACCTTTTGATCCCTGTTCCAGGCTGCGTTCAGAGAATTTTGAATACATTTGTCTACGTCAAATAAAATGTTTTAAATGGAGACAGAAAATGTAGTACAGGCGTTTCATTATATATGAATGTTGAGCAAACTGAGAAAACCCTTTAGTCATGAAAGCTACTAGATTTTCTTTAAGTTTAGCTGTACGGTTTCTTTTTCTGCGCGGTGAAAAAAGGCAGAAAACCTAAAGATATAAGAATTCCACCAGCTTTTGTGCTCACATCACATAGGTAATGATAGCGGATAAATTCAGTGTGGAGTACATTTCTTCTTATTAACATTGTTTAAACTGTTGCCTGTGTGTTTGGAGGATGGTGTGATGGTGGTGCAGGTGCATCACTGACGTTCTTGCAGCAGGTATCTGATTACAAACTAATCAGATCAGGATGATGTCCTTTTCTCTA
The DNA here is from genome assembly GCA_028564935.1 of Neosilurus hyrtlii. Classification (NCBI taxonomy): domain Eukaryota; kingdom Metazoa; phylum Chordata; class Actinopteri; order Siluriformes; family Plotosidae; genus Neosilurus; species Neosilurus hyrtlii. Next base: position 11,392 of record JAOUQZ010038297.1, read on the forward strand.
CAACACACATCTATTCAACAACTTTCAGCAAAGAAAAGCTCACTTAGCAAGAAAGGTTACAACATCTTTAGGCAGACTGTCTGTTGTTACGACACTGTTTATTACACAGTTATTACACTATTCTTTACACAGCACACTCGTCGTTTTTGTTTTTGGGTTATTTTGCAGCCTTTAGTCTTTTTCCAGGGAAGAAACTATGTCTCTGATACAGCTTTTTTAATATGATACAGGATATCATTAACGGGTACCTGTGGGAACTTGCATACCTGTTTCACTCTCACAGCTACAGAACTTAAGTTTTTATTAGTTCCCTGGTGCAATTAATTCTTCAAAATTACTGAATAACTTGCTCTTAAATACTCTGAAGTAATGGCTCGGTATTCATTACATAAGTCCAACTGAATCCGAGTCTCTCACACCCCAAAGCCCACTCCACCTCCAGCAGCAATGCGGTCAGGTGCACGGTGGACAGTATGGCCTTGCGGCTGGGTAAAGTTGTCCTGGGATGCTTGCCACTGGACTCAAGAGACTTAAGGAGAGGGTGCAGTAGTTGTGGTGTATGAACTACATCCGCTTAAATAAATCACTAAAAAGTCCTCTGAAGCAAGTTACTGTCTCACAGCATCTCCTGGTCTCCGTTTCCATCCCTTAATGTTTAATTTCTCCATGTGTCTTCTCCGCTGGGTTTCTTTCAGTTTCCTCCAATCGCCACAATTTAACATGGCCAAAACATGCCTGTGCCAACTGACCCATCGGGTAAAAAACTCGTGCCAATGGTGCAATGCCACGGCGTGTGCAGAGCACTTTGTTTATAATAAGACAGCATGCTGATGTACTTTAACCAGAGGTGTGATCTGTGACATAAAACATACCCATCAGATATACAAATACAGCCGCTGCTTTCAAAACAACAGTCAGACCTGATGAAGAAGTGGTTCCTGTAGGTGAGCTATTAATTTCCTTCCAAGGGGTTTGGACCTCCCAGTTCCAGGTCGCACACACGATACATCAGATCATCAAAACATCCAGCACCTGTCCCGCCATGCCATTTTACATAGACTCCGATTCCCATCTATGACTACCTCTGCTGCTGGAGGTGGTGGCTCAGTGGTTAAGGCCAGGCATGGAATTTAACGCTCACCCTTGGCGATTAAAAATGTTTAGGATGAGTGATATGATCAGCGAATTTTATAATTAATCGTCCTGTCGGCGAATCGTATATAAACTCAATAGCCTAAACAGTGTGGAAGCACTTTCAAGGTGCCAAATGCCCAGCTCCAAAACGTGTAACGTAGGGGGAGCAACTACATGATATCTGTTTCCATGGTCACTGTGACAAGTTTTTATATATCTAACAATTTCATAGAGTAATAATTTATCCAAGTTCTTATTTCTTACCAACATATACAGTTACTCAAAATCCCTGACAGTGGGGGGTTTAGTATAACTATAAAAGTATAAAATCATAAAGGCTGTGTACTATATACGCCAACAACAACATCAATAAGTGGATTGTTTGTTTGGATATTTTATACTGAACCGCTGAGTTGAAAAAAGGAGCAACATCCATTCATTTATTTACTGAACGATTTAATCCTACTAGAGTCACACAGAGGCTGGAGCCTATCTCAGCCAACTCTGGTTGAAGGAAGGGTACACCCTCAACAGCTTGCCATTCCATTGCAGGGCCAACACATGCACAACCATTCACACTTATGCCTGTGGCAATTTGGAACAGCCAATTAGCCTAACGTGCATGTCCTTAGCCTGTGGGAGGAAACTGGCATACCCAGAGGAAACCTATGCAAGCCCAGGGAGAACATGCAAACTCCACATAGAGGCGCCCTCACTAAGCCTGGGACTTGAACCCAGGACCTTGTTGCAATGAGGTTGACGTGTTAACCACTATGCCAAAGTGCCACCACAAAAGATGCAACATTCCGGATTTAAACAGGTGTTCAAGGGGTTTGTGTGTGTGTGTGTGTGTGTGTGTGTGTGTGTGTGTGATAAAGGATGGATCCAGATCCAGTATATTTAATCCTAACCAGGATACAGCAGTTACAAAAGACGACTAGAGTACAAAGATCTGGGTGGAATCTCAAACAAACACTAAACTGATTGTTTAAAAACTATGTCAGTGAGAGTCAGTCTTTACACTGAGTCAGACTGATGTGAGTGTGTGCGTGTGTGTGTGTGTGTGATGAGTACAGTAATAAACTGATCAAACCTGACACACAGGTTCCTTGTGTTAAATCACTACCATTATATTCAGGTGAGAATGAAATCTGACCCTTAACCATGCCTGTGTCCAGAGATGGAGCCGAGCGACGGCGCGTCTGAGACGGAGCCGAGCAGCGGCGCGTCTGAGACGGAGCCGAGCGGTGGCGTGTTTAAGATGCTGATCCTCGACCTCACCTATTTCTTCTTTTCTCCACCTCACCTCCGGTCTGACACAATAACAAACAACCGGCTGAGGTGGAGCCGAGTGGAGGCGTGTGCGAGGTGGAGCCGAGTGGAGGCGTGTGCGAGGTGGAGCCGAGTGGAGGCGTGTGCGAGATGGAGCCGAGTGGAGGCGTGTGCGAGATGGAGCCGAGTGGAGGCGTGTGCGAGATGGAGCCGAGTGGAGGTGTGTGTGAGATGGAGCCG
>JAOUQZ010038386.1:0-14032 GCA_028564935.1 Neosilurus hyrtlii
TAATATCCTCCTGTGATGGTCTAGGGTTGAAATTTTAAATTTCCAAGTATTTCAATGAGTGCCCCATAAAGGGTTAATCATAGTTTATCGCCTGAGTCTCTGTATAATCTCTGACATGAAAAACAAGTCTGTTATACACAGTGTAAAACTTCCTTAGTGGTGCTGGCTGTCCCAGCTTCTTTCCTGATCCACGAGGCACAAGAATCATAATCTCTGGCAAGTATATCTATTTGAACGCCTAATATCCAACATGGCAATTTCACCCCCATGAACACCATCTGAAGGAGTTTGTTTGTTTTATTTATTGCTCTAGTAGTCGCCAATAGCAACCATTGATGTTGAGGCTCGAATCAGTGGTAGTACTTATAACAGTAAAAATCTCAATAACTGTGAAATACAGAGATTAAAATACTAAGTGATTAGCATTAGCATGTAGAGTAGGTTTAGGGATCGGCAAGCGGATTGTTGTCCCGTCTGTGTACGTCAAAATGAACACAGCCTTGCTGACTTATAAAAGGATAAATCCTTAAAATCTGAGATTAAGACTCAGCTAATGAAATTAAAACTGCGACAGCCAAGTATGTCAGTGTTTAAAACCCTGAGCTGATTAGCATGGTAAAGCTGGCTTCTTAAAAGTGAGCATGAGTGGTTTAAGCCTGGGGTGATCCTGAACACAGTAAAAGTAATAACCCAGGAGCTTCTTGCTGTGAGGCGGACATGCTAACCACTACACCACCGTGTCAGTGACTCAGAGTGAGCGTACATGTTCTCCCCGTGCTAGCATGGGTTTCCTCCGGGTACTTAGGTTTCCTTTCACAGTCCAAAGATATGCACATTAGGCTAACTGGCTGGTCCAAATTGCCCCACATGAGAGTATGAATGATTGTGTGGAGTGGCCCTGTGATGGACTAGTGAGCTGTTTAGGGTGTACCCCGCCTTTGCCCAAAGTTGCCTGAGATACACCAGAAATTCACTGAACACAACAGATCTGAACCGTTTCTACCCAGGGTGCCAATAATCATGGAGGGCATGGAAGCTAAGTGATCGTATGTATGCATGAAGTTTTTTTAAGCCGAAACCATAGATGTACAGTATGTTTTTCTTTCATGGTGATGTGTGGAACAGTAAATTGGCACTAAGTGCAGGCAGGAACTGTCGATGTGAACGGGGAACTAAAGAAACCTCGGGCGTTATTTTCACCGAATTGATCTCAATCTACAAATGTGACTTTTTGCTGAAAATGAAGTGTCTCCGTATTACATACAGGTTGCACAGAGAAAATAAACATTTGCTTTGCTCGCATGTAAATGGAAGGTATGTTTATTGTTAGTGAGCTTTTTCTTTGTTACACACAGAAGGATGTTTGTGCATTTTTTTCTTTTGAAAGGAAGTAAACGTCTTCTGTTTTCTGCAGTCTTTCCTGTGCATTATGTGGTCTCATATATACATATATATATCAATACACACACATACATATATGGGCATAATATTTATGTACATGCACAGAATATGTAGCATCAGAATGTTTTGAATCTAACACCTTTGCAGCCAAGGAATCTATTTTTTTTGCGTTCACTGATTGTTGAGTTAAATTTATTTTTGAATTTCCTAATTTAGAGTTAAAAAAAGAGTTAATTGTCTTTGAATACTTTGAGGGTTAAAAAAAAAAAAAAAAAAAACAAACAAAAAACCCCCATATATATATATATATATATATATATAAGATCTTGAGTCGATTTTCCGTAAAACAGTGCTTGATACGTCGAAGTAGAGCTAAATCTATATTATATATATAGCTCAGTGAGTCTCTCACTGTCTGTGTTGAGACGCCTGTAAAAGAACCATTGCTGTCGTTCAAAAAAGAGTCAGTCATTCGACTGCCGTCAGCATGTTTCTGTGTGAATGGTTGTGTGAGTGCTGGAATTGAAATGAATTCATAACTTTGGTGCAAGTGCCAATATACATGCCATTAGCCATCCCAAAAACCCTTAAAATTAGAATTTTTTTTCATGAACTTGGTCACGTATCTGTACTACAGAACATATGATTAGACAAATACATGGGCAGTTAAAACCAACAACAATATAGGGCCTATTTACTATATAATCCACACAGTGTGGCACAGGTACCTTACACTCAATGAGTGCACCTCTAGTTTTTTATACTTCAGATATTCTGTATTAGTTGTTATACTTGTTTATAGTTATACTGATACTGATAATGATAAAACTACTTAGTATTACGTAGTTATGGAAAATGATGCTGCCTGATAAGCATCAGTGGCAACACCGACAAAGGTCAAAACTCTTGGACCAGTCCAGCAATTTGAATCTATTTTGTTTTTTATTTTTGTAAAAGAAAACTGTCTCTTTATTGTGTTTCATGTTAACCAGGGGGATCCGTGTTTATGGATTTGGGGTATTTCAGAGAGAAAGTGGTGTTTGTACTTTTGTCTATAAATGTGTGGGGCAGTGGGGGCTTAGTGGTCAAGGCGATGGGTTTCTTATCCGAAGGTCAGCGGTTCAATCACCACTGTTGGGCCCTTGAGCAAGACCCTCAATCGCCCAGTTGTATAAAAATTATAATTGTAAGTCTCTCTGGATAAGAGCACCTGCCAAATGTAATGTAGTAGTAATTCCTGGAGAGTGTCTGTTAAATCTATCTGACACGCTGCAATTCTGCACCTTTCATCTTAATCTGGTGTACAGACTTCTTTTTTATGCTTTTGAAAGCCTCGTCAGACTACACTAGAAGTAAAGTTTGCAAACCACACGTTTTTTTTCTCTCCGTTTTCACTATTTTGACTCCAACCCAGTAATCTACTAAACCCGTTTCTGCAGTGTATAGCATTGTACTATGAGTGTATGTATTCTATGTAGGTCGACAAGCATGCACAAACTGATGCATCCTATACAACAAGAAGAAAAAACCCAGCAGGAAGCACCTGCCTGCTTTGTCTCAGCCCGCAGTTCAAATATTTCACTGTAGGAAAATTAAGAACACAAGGGTGATGCACCAGTGACTGTTACCACCCAAATATTAATTATTTTCCTGTAACAACAGTCCCTGGAGTGGTTTATTCCTCTTAAACACAGCAACAGTTTTACCAACAATTATGTTAGAGATTGTTGATTTTTTTAAAAATATTATTTATTTACAGTTACATTTAATTTACATTTAAGAATTTTAATTTATGGTGTAAAAGCTGTAAACAGTTCGTCATTACCTTCTCATTTTTTATTTTTTTGAAGTTAAGAAGACAAGAAACATAGCTTTTCATATTAGAGAGAAACCGCAAAGTATTAACTCCTCCGTCCTCAAGAGAAAAGTAAGTAATACAGCTTTATCTCTGACATTTACATTTACATTTACATTTACATCATTTAGCAGACGCCCTTATCCAGAGCGACTTACAGAAGTGCTTCAAAGTCATTATCTGTGAATATATTCTTACACTGGTTCCTCAGGACACAGACTAAGTATAACATTAGTCAAGAACTCAGTGGATAGGTGTTGTGTGCAGAAATTGTATTTTTATTTTTTGGGGGGTGTGTGTGTGTGTGTGTGTGTGTGTGTGTGTATAAAATAGTGCTAGTCTAAGTACTGCCGAAAAAGGTAGGTTTTCAGCCGCCGTTTGAAGATACCCAGTGACTCAGCTGTCCGAACATCCAGAGGAAGTTCATTCCACCACCTTGGAGCCAAAACTGAGAATAGTTTAGATGCATTTCTTCCTTGACCCTTGGTAGAAGGAGGGACCAATCGAGCAGTGCTAGATGATCTGAGAGAACGCGGTGCTGTGCGGGGTGTGATAAGTGCTTTGAGGTAGGAGGGTGACATTGTGTGGGGTGCTGTTTGTACCAAATAAATAAGCAAACAAATAAGTAATAAGCGTAACCTTTTTATGCTAATAAATTTTTCATCAATGTATTGCAAAGCTTGATGGCTGCAGAATACATTTAAAGTACCTCAGTAGGGGCAGCGTGATTTCTGCCCCTATGGGCTTGTTAGCACATGCTGCAGTTGTCTTTTTGACCACTAGGTGCAGTATGGAGCAGTGAGCGTTCAATATTTGAGAAGGTGAGCAAACAAAAGAGACATCTGTCAAATATCAACATCTTTTAAAGCCAGTTGGCACTCAAAAGAAATAATTAATGATATTTTGTCAGAATAAAAAATGCAAAAAATTTTAAAAGCAGACATACATGGCTGGACTCTAACCCTATGGAAGATGTGCACACACATGTAAACACATTTGTGGAAGCCTCAGTAATCCCTTCATCACATGACAAAAGCTCCCACTGTTCTCCGAGAGCCAGGAGTTTCACCAAAGCCTGTCTTTCTCTTTTTCGTTCCCTTCTCCTGTTGTTTTCTCTCCATTGTCCAAAAAAATCTGTCTTCTCATTCTTATCACTGAGTTCTCTTCTTTCTTCACCCCATCTCTTTCAACCAGCACATCTTCTTTTTCATCTCATCCTACCTTTTCTACCCCTCCTTTTGGCACTAAGAGTACTGTCTTTGCACTGTATTGCCTTTGCACTGTTTGCACCTTGTTGCACACTTTGCAGTTTATGTGGCTAGGACAAAAACCCTGGTCGTAGCTTGATCTTTATGTTGTATGTTTATGTAGCACCAAGTCCTATAGAAATGTTGTTTCATTTCTCTATGTACTGCATCAGCTATATGTGGTTGAAATGACAATAAAGCTTCTTGAACTTGAACTTGAGTAAACATGTATATTCAAAAATCAAAATATTTTACAAAAACGGCGAACCGTCAGGTCTTCGTTTGTTCCAGGAATATTGGAGAAGGAGCACGTGTGTGTCTGTGTGTGTGTGTGTGTGGACCACTCAGCGCTTGTGTATTAAATTAAGGGCACTTTGTCTTGGAGTATCTATATTACTAAATTTTAAAAATGAAAGAAATGACACTGGTTTGGTTTCAGATATTTGCTAACTTTTATTCCTACAACAACATTTTATGTTTTTATGCTGTAATTACTGAATAAAACAGATTAATATACTGAAATTCAAGCAGAAATCATTCCCTGAAAATAAAGTTATAAACTGTAATATAATAAAATCATAGCGTCTTGTGTCCTGCCTGCTGCCTCGCTGGTCGGTCACTGCATAAGAACCTGACTCTGGACTTAATGGGAGGCGTTCCTACCTGGTTCTCCACATCACCATTTCAGGCTCAGAAACTTGCTCTACATTGTGCAGAGCCAGTTGAGGTCTCACTTTAAAGGTATTAAATCTGGCAATCTGGCCTCACTTTAAAGGTATTAAAGGCTAGCTGAGTGAAGGCCCCAGGGCCAATCCAGGATTCTCTGAAAGGCTTATGAACTGTTGGAGGAAACTGGGGTACCCAAAGGAAATCCACACAAGCGCAGGGAGAACATGCAAACTCCACACAGAAATGCCCGAGCCCGGGAATAAAACCCAGGACCTTCGTGTTGTGATGCGGACATACTAACTATACTTAGTATTCATGTACATGTTGTTAAATATCTATTATTCATTACCGCATTATGTTTGAGCAACGCATGTGCCATCTGCTCCCCATGAGAGGCTTTGAATACTGTGTTTGTGTGTGTGTGTGTGTGAGTGTGTGTGTTTATTATGCATTTTGCACTCAGGTGAGCCACTGAATGCATTTAATGAAAGGCAAGAACAAATATCCTTACTAACAGGGGACACATTAATAAATTGTTATACTGTATAAAAGGAGATGAAGCTCTGGGTGCTAACTTCAGTAATCCAATCCATATCATTATTTTCTCTTAACAAAAAACTAATATGGAATTTTTTAATGTAACTGAACTGAGTAAACAAGTCGCAATGTAAGTCGTAAGTTGTAATCAAGAATCAAGGCTGGCGCTGATTTCTTTCCAGCCAAGACTCTAGATTTATTCAGCCAATCAGTGATGATTATATCAGGTGATGATATAGAGTGATACACCCCCTAGTTGAGGTCTTTGGTTGGGCATATAGTCTATAATGCACAGAGGTTGCACGACATCGACATACAGGGCTGTAAACGTACATGGACATACTCGTCTGTAGAACATTACATGGAAGTAGTTGCACCCAAACAGTTCACAGTGTACCTGTGTACTGGGAAAGTTTGCAGGGTTTGTACAAAAGTGTAGCATTTCAGACCAAGGTTTTTATCTATAGTAGAAAATAAAAATACAGCACCCTTCTCATTCATTCATTCATTCATTTTCTGAAGCGCTTAATCCTATTGGGATCGCAGGGAGGCTGGTGCCCATCTGATAGTCAGGCTTGAACCCCTGACCTTGGGATCAGTAACCCAGCACCCTACCACCGGGCCACCACTGCCCCACTGCACACTTCTGAAGCACTTTACGTATCTTATTTTGTATTTGTCAAAATGCCAATATGATGAGAAATTCTCAGTAAATGCAATTGACCTTTGTTTATTTAACTGAAAGAGTTTTGACCTTTGTCGGTGTTGCCACTGATGCTCATCAGGCAGCTTCATTTTTCATAACTACGTAATACTAAGTAGTTTTATCATTATCAGTATCAGTATAACTATAAACAAGTATAGCAACTAATACAGAATATCTGAAGTATAAAAAACTAGAGGTGCACTCATTGAGTGTAAGGTACCTGTGCCACACTGTGTGGATTATATAGTAAATAGGCCCTATATAGTTGTTGGTTTTAACTGCCCATGTATTTGTCTAATCATATGTTCTGTAGTACAGGTACGTGACCAAGTTCATGAAAAAACCTCTAATTTGAAAGGTTTTTGGGTTGGCTAACGGCATGTATATTGGCACTTGCTCCAAAGTTATGAATTCAATTCAGTTTCATTTGTATAGCGCTTTTTACAATTGACTTTGTCACAGAGCAGCTTTACATAGTAAAATTAAGACATGTTTGGGTATATTACAGTTTTTTCCAATTGTTAACAAACTAAAATGACATGCATCGCACAAATCTTTAAACTGACACCCAGACAGCAAAACCTCTTCTCAAGTCTACAAAACTTTAAACACATTTTCTGCTCTACACACATTTTGCAATTCAAAATGGCACTTTTTAACTGCACTACACACGGTTCTCTGCATAAGACACAACAAAAATTGCTTTCACACAATGTAGTACACCCCATGTCAGAGTGTATCAATTGGATGACACCTGTTTACTTCATGAATGGCCGATACACAAACTGTACAAGTTTCCTGTACAATTAATTGTGGGGGAAAAATCCTTAGGTTGCATTATCCAAGCTCTCTCTCTCTCTCTCACTCTCTCTATCTATATCTATATATATATCTGTCTTAAAGAGAAGTTCCTGATCATATGTCACCCTGAACTATCAACACTCAATAAGCGGAACGAACTTGTGTTTTCCTGCCGCCACAGAAACAAAGCCCTCCTAGGCAACACCTGAACCACTTCACACTGCATAAATTAAAGCACACCATGCAAATGATGATGACTGTATATATAATGTGGTAAAAGAATGCTCTTAATAAATACCCTGATGAGTGGGCAACTACGAAACAGGCTTGTCCGGATGAAATTGTAGTACTGTTTTTTTTCCCACATACAATATATATATATATATATATACATATTTTCTAAAGGTCTGTGAGACACAACCATGGTAGAGAAAGGGGCCATACCGGGGTACAGGAAGCTGCCATTGTAAACTTGATTTGGGAAAATAATGAAATCAGATTACGATTATTCAAAGCCACATCATCCAAGACAACACCATATTCAGCAACATTCAAAGAGTCAGTCTGTCCACATTGGCTCACGTTCTCAAGCGAAACCAAATCAGAATGAAACAGCTTTATAAGGTGTTTTTTGAGAGAAACTCTCAAACAAACAAAGAGCTCAGACGAGCATATGTGGATGTAAGTACAGTATTGACTGCAGTTCACTACACGCAACATTGTTTCCCAGTGTACTGGATACTATTAAGCCATTTTAACTGATTTTTGTTCTTTGTTTCCAGAGAGTACTGGAAACGGATGCTCATGCAATTCCACATGAGTTCATCTTTTTAGATGAGCATGGGTTCAACCTAGCAAAGACCAGAAGAAGGGGAAGAAACCTCACTGACCACAAAGCCATTATAGATGTTCCTGGCCAACGTGGTGGGAGCATCACAATGTGCGCTGACACCTCCAATACACACAGTGTCCTCCACCGTCATGCCAACCTTGGACCATACAACAGAGCCCATATTCTCATTTCTGGACAGACGCCACAACATTCTCATACCACCAGAGCGTATGAATGATGCAGATCATCAAAGGAACCGGTACGTTATAGTATGTTAAAGTCCAAAACTGGTTTTCTGACCACCCTCAATTTCTCATGCAATACCTCCCACCATACTCACCGTTTCTGAACCCTATAGAAGAGTGTTTTCGGCATGGCGGTGGAAGGTATACGACCGGCAGCACTTTGTGCACATTCCTCTTGTGTCGGCTATGGAAGAGGCGTGTGATGAAATTGATGTGGGTGTGATTCAGGGATGGATAAGGCACTAAAGGCACTTCTTCCCTCGATATCTGGCAAGGGAAGATTTTACCTGTGATGTGGACGAGGTGTTGTGGCCAGACCCAGCTGTACAGCAAGATGCTGCCTAATTATTTTTTCTGCACATTTTTCCTGCAATTTTTTTTTTCAGTTTACTGTTTTATGAGCATATTTTTGCTCACTACAATGTAAATATATCTGCTGTGTATATTGACTTGTTCGGTAAAAAATAAATAAATTGTTCAACTGTGTGTCTGTGTGTGTGTGTGTGTGTGTATCTGCAAATATTTCTGTGCATGTGAACAATCTGAAGAAGTCTCTACAATTTGAACTATTTTAGTATTATGGCAAAGCATACTAAAGCTGAGAGTGCTTTTCATTATGCCCAACAATGTGGAGTTGGTTAGACAATAATCTGGTAATATGAATGAAGTGTGCGCCATTTGGTGCAAAGTTTGATTTTGGTAATGCTATATGTTGTTTTGGTTGCAGTGCTTCATTTTGCAGGATATATGGTGGATTTTGCAGTTTGGGTGTGTGGTTTTGTGAATTGTGTTACGTATTTTGAGAGAACGAGCCTAGTTTGCAAAATTGTGTTTTAGCAGTTTGAAAAAACTAGTAAATAATGTTAACTCATGTAACTGACAATACAAAATGAATCTAACCTGCATGTTGCATCCAGAAATCCATTATTGTGTGAGGATCGGGTGAATCCTTCCACGCATCAGATGTCTGTTACAGGCACACAGTGTATCTGAACTACTATATTAGTAGTATTTAGTACTATAAATTGTGTATGCAGGGATGGAGCTTTGCACACAGCGTACCTTGACTATGTAACAAGCTACCAGTTATTAGTCGCTCCAAGTCCATAGTCTCAAAATGTGGCCAGCTTCAATATTTCTCTGTCGTGAGATATATATCCAATACAAATTAGGCTTTTCACAGCAACATATTTATTGCATAGAGACTAAAACAAGACTTTTCAAAACATGTTGCTTTCGCATGAAGTTCACATTCTGCATGTTATTTATGAATGAAAATTACAAGTACATACTGATTAATTTTTTTTCATAAAACATGTCATCTTGTGGCGTAATATATACACTTTATATATTAAAACAGTGTATCATTAATTTACATGGTCTAATTAGATGTTAAACGGATTATTGATCCAGGAAATAAAGTTAGGGAAATTAAAATATCGCCAAATTTCAGTAAAAATATGCAAAATCGTAGGGTTATGGGGGACCACTTAGACTTATTTTATAGACCTAAAATTTTTACAGGGTTATTTTTTCATCAAATCTGTTAAAATAAGAGGGTGTGCAATAGAGGAATCGGGAAAGAAATGGCCACCTTAATGTACGCAGTTCACAGTACAGTGGGTGCACATATCGTGTTGTTTAGTGGCCTACATTGCTAATGTACAGTACTGCACTTGTGTATTGACTGTCTTTCTGAACACCTGAAAACACTTCATTTTTACAGAGGATGTTCGGGTTGGATTCCATGGAAAGACATCATGAATACATCCTTCTGGATGATGCTGTCTTGAACCTCAAAAAAAGAAGGAGGAGAGGACATAACGTAACATCATCAGACGAAGAGCTGTTGTTACTGTTCTAGGCCAACGTAGAGGTAACATCACTCTTTGTGCTACCATGAGTTCTGAGGAGCTTGTCCACCGGCATGCTGTTCTCAGCTCATTCAACACCAAAAGGTTCAATAACAATCAGCAATTTGTCAATGACTGTCTGCCACCCTATGTGACATCCCTCTCCCAAGCCACTTCCTCCAGCTCTTCCGAGGGTACACCGAGGTGTTCCCAGACCAGCCAAGAGATGTAGTCCCTCCAGTGTGTTCTGGGTCGGCCCCGAGGTCTCTTCCCGGTTGGACATGCTCGAAACACCATACCTGGGAGGCATTCTAATCAGATGCCCGAGCCACCTCAACTGGCTCCTCTCAACACGAAGGAGCAGCAGTTCTACAGCGAACTTCTCACCCTATCTCTGAGGGAGAGACCTGCCACCCTGCAAAGGAAACTCATTTCAACCGCGTGTATTCGCGATCTTGTTCTTTCGGTGACTACGAAAAGCTCGTGACCATAGGTGAGGGTAGGAATGTAAATTGACTGGTAAATTGAGAGCTTTGCCTTCTGGCTCAGCTCCCGCTTCACCACGACGGACTGGTACAAGCTCCGCTTTACAGCAGAGGCTGCACCAACCTGCCTGTAAATCTCCCGCTCCATCCTCCCTTCACTCGTGAACAAGACCCCGAGATACTTGAACTCCTAAACTTGGGGCAAGACCTCAGTGCTCGGGCTGATTCTCATCCCGGCCGCTTCACACTCATCTGCAAATTGCTCCAGCGAGAGCTGAAGGTCCTGGCTCAGTGAAGCCAAAAGGACAACGTCTGCAAATAGCAGAGACGAGATCCTATGGCCACCAAACCAGAACCCCTCAACACCTTGACTGCGCCTAGAAATTCTATCCATAAAATTATGAACAGAACCGGTGACAAAGGGCAACCTTGGTTTTCACTTGATCTTATCGTCTCTGTCCTGCATTTGGGTCTATCTGTTCTTGGTACTGGCATAACAGTTTTCTGGCTATTTGGGGAATACCTACTGGCATGCACATTGCTGCACAGAGTTCCAATTTTTAATATTACTATATTTTTTAAAAAATAAGTTTTATTATTAATTTATTTTGTTTTTGAGGAGAATGTATGTATAAATAATTATTGAATGAGGCAAATGCAAATAAATAATTATTAATTGAGGCAAAGTATGATATGGAGTATTATTCAGATTGAGGGGGTTTAATCTGCTGAAGCTGAAGCCTGAGGCAGAGAACACCCTCTAAGATCTAAATAATTCTCCATATCATGAAAAAGCTAAATTCTGTACTTTTTAGTGGTGGTAGGGTGGTACCAGTTTTGGTGTTTTTAGTTTGGTTTTAGGGAGCTGGATTACTGATCCCAAGGTCGGGGGTTCAAGCCCCCTATCAGCGGGATGTTACTGCTGTCCCTCCAGTGCAGCTAACTGGGTAATCAAAGGCCGGCCATGTCTCTCACTGTTTGTGGTGAGAGGCATGTAAAACCATTGCTGATTTTTGTCAGTGTGTTTCTGCCCTCCGATGGCCTGGCGAGCTGTCCCGGGTGTACTCTGCCCTCGCCCAGAGTCAGCTGAGATGGGCGCCAGCCTCCCCATGACCCTAATTAGAAAATAAATGAATGAATGAATAATATTGGACATTCACAAAACTCATAAAAGATCTGACCATTATCAGTTTGTAGATGTAAAGCTGGTGGTGAGCTGTTCAGGGTGTACACTGCCTTTTTCCAATAGGATTAAGTGGTTTGATAAATGAATGAATGAACTAAGGTGGATGAAGAAAAAACCTTCATAAAATCTGTCCAGATCAAGAAACATTTCATGAACTTGGCGTGTCTAAATCAGTAGTCTAAGTCTTCAGCATACTCCTTGATCTTTATTAACAAAACATCTACAAAATTACAATTATATATTATTTTCTGGAACAACATCCTAATGGCAGATGCAACACAGACTCACCTGTACCAAAATGATTGCTGTAGAAGAGCATGAACAAATGGAACTGCTGATGATCCACCTCATCTTATGGCGCAGGCATGTATGGCTGCCAGTGGAAGTGGTTTCCTGTTATTTACTGATAATGAAACTGCTGACAAAGCAGCAGGATTATTTCTGAAGGTTACCTGCTCAGATTCAAACAAATGCTGCAGATTGTTAAGAACAATGGCCAGATGAGCTCACCAAAGATTTACTGTAACTCAGATTACTTCTCTTTACAACTGTAGTGATAAAAAAAGCTTCTCAGAACATATATGTGACTCACTCCAGCATGGTACAGATTAAGTAGGAAATTTGACATACTGAGATATTCATATATTTTGAAAAAAATTTTGATAAGCTTCAAAATGAGCTATAATATATGACTTATAGCAAAACTACATGAAAACTGACATCACATTGTATGTCTCTCATTAGCAAATGCTCTTTTGAAAAAAAAAAAAAACAATTACAGTTACAGAACCAGTTTATAAATGTCTGTATTTGAAACTCCCTAGCAACCATACACTAAATGAATGAAAATGTACCACCGGGCTGATACTACAGTGGGTACAGATGAAGACTGTAAAAGGATCTTCAGCTGCATGGTTTAGTTGACTGTGTTCACATTAGCCTCAGATATGTGTCATGTGTGTCCACGAGTGTGGTCTTCTACCACTGTAGCCCATCTTACGATACGATTCATGTTCTACAAAGTTTTAAAATGATAGGAATATGATTGATTGGGTAGACACAGTTCACAACAAGGAAATCTATTTAACACACTTCCTCATTTAGAAGAAGGAGTTTTCATTCAATTCGAGATTTCAGAGGGCTGAACTATTCCTAAAAGCTCTCCAAGGCATGGAGGCGTAGTAGTTAGCAGGTCCAACTCACAACAAGAAATCACATTCACATTGGTATGAGTTTAAATTCATTGTCCCCCATTGTGGCATACAGTAGCCAAGTGATTAGTAAAAACAGTGGTGATTAGGATGTGTAAAACCATAGCAAGATGTAAGCCTCAATTCAAACTTTAAAGTGAGTGAGAAATCTTTCCATGAATATGGGTAAATGCCTGCAATATTGCAACTGGATGTTAAAAAAGACAAGTTAAGCTTTTATTTGTTATTTTTGTTTGTTTGTTTGTCTGTTTTTTTTGGTGTATGTAATGTATTCTTCATAGTCTTTATTTTCTTTAAAGGTCCAGTGTTACATAAAATATTTAGTCATGTTTTTGTTGCTAATAGTTCATGGTGACTTAATAAATCAAACCGTTTAGTTCCAACATTTATCACAACTGTGTGTTCTGTGATATTTGAGATCAATTTTGTGTTTCCCAGCTCTTTAGGTCCAAAAAGGCTACACTAGGTGAAGTCAGGTCACGTGGTACGTGAGACGTCACACAATGGACTCACAAAAGCGGGGAAGTCAAAACATGTCCAGTATGGCTGAAAACGGTCCTCACGCGTGCAAAAAATGGAAAACCGGAGACATATACTCAATGGAATTTTGTAGCAAGTCCACCAAGGATGGATTAAACTTCATAAAGTTCCTGCGAGAGGACTGGATCCCTGAATAACAACCACAGCGTTCAGATGGGCTGGGAACCGACTCTGAGAAGACTTGATTCACTGATTCAGATATTCATACAGTATATACATAAAGGCTTCAGAGTCGATTCCGCCCCGTTTGTGGAAACGACTCACATGTTCCAGAAGCTTCATTTACATTAATAATAAATCTTAAGGTTAATTAATATTTCATGGATGATCAAATTACTTTAACAGATTGTAATGAGCTGTACCATGCATTCATACATGCATTCTGAGTGTGTCTGAGTCTCGAACATTAACTGGAAGTTTATTCCATAATTGTGGGGCTTTGTAAGAGAAAGCTCTGCCCCCTG
>JAOUQZ010038397.1:0-14032 GCA_028564935.1 Neosilurus hyrtlii
CAGACACACACATGCACACGGACACACACACATGCACACGGACACACAGACACACACACAGACACACACATGCACACAGACACACACACATGCACACGGACACACACACATGCACACGGACACACACACATGCACACGGACTCACAGACACACACACAGACACACACATGCACACGGACACACAGACACACATACAGGCACACATACACACAGACACACACACATGTACACACACAGACACACACACACATCCACACAGACACACACACATACAGACACACACATAGACACACAGACACACACATACACACACACACATGCACACGAGCCCACACAGACACACACACACATACAGACACATATACACAGATACACAGACACACACACAGATGCACACACACATACACTCGTGCACATACACACACAGACACACACACACATACACTCGTGCACATACACACACAGACACACACACACACACATATACACACACACAGTCACACACACAAAGACACACATGCGCACACACACACATGCGCACACACACACACACACACACACACACACACACACACACACACACACACACACACATTCATTCATGTATTTGCCAAACCGCTTTATCCTACTTGGTTCACAGGGAGGCAGGAGCCTATCTTAACCCTAGGTGAGGGGAGGTACACCCTGAACAGCTCACCAGAACTTTGCAGGGCCAACACACACAAACATTCACACTGACACCTAGGGGCAATTTGGAACAGGCAGTTGGCCTAATATGCATGGCTTTGGACTGTTGGAGGAAATCAGAAGACCCAGAGGAAACCCACACAAGCACGAAGAGAACATGCAACACAGAAACACCGTTACCGAGCCCGGGACTTGATCCTAGGATCTTTTTTGTTGTGAGGTGAACGTGTTAACCACTACGCCACCGTGCCGCCACACATGCATACATATGAATACCACACATAGTACTTTATTTTAACATTTTTAACTTTTCCTTCCCATGTTTAAATCTTTTTTTTGTAATATTTTAAAATATGAAAAAAGAAAAGATTTTAGTAATTTAGTAAATAACTAAATAATAATTGATCAGATTAAAGAAATGTATTTTAACATATGAGCGAACATGTCACCCGAAAAGATGACTGACAAGTCTGCTAGTTTTTATTTTTGATGCTGGCTATTACGACTAGCACTTCCGTCTTACAGCGAGATTATCCTGGGTTCGAGTCTCGGGCTCTGCAGTCGGGGAGGGGGGCATGTTCTCCCAGTGCTTGCATGGATTTCCTCTGGATACACTGGTTTCGTCCCACAATCCATTGACATGCACAGTCAGTGTGAGTGTGAGTGGTTTTGTGTGTTGACCCTCCAATGGTCTGGCGAGCTGTTCAGGGTGTACCCCGCCTTCGCCCATTTTCGGCTAAGATAGGTCCCCAGTTTTTATAAACACAGAACCATTCACACTCACACTTGAGAAGAGCCAGCTAACCTAACGTGAATGTGTTTGGACTAGGGGAGGAAACCAGAGGACCCAGAGGAAACCCACTCAAGCATGAGGAGAGCAACTCTATATACAAACGCCCTTGCCAAGCCTGGGGCTTGAACCCATGACCTTTTTGTTGTGAAGCAGACGTGCTAGCCATTACACCACTATGCTAAGCTATTGTTAGCAACATGGTTGAATGTGCACCCTATAATATACACTATACCTTAAAAACAAAACTGTTTGTCTTTGGTTCTCTTTTGTCTCTGGATCTCTGTCCTTCTCACCCACCATCCACTACATAAACGACCTCCTGGCATTTAGCCGGTGTTGTTCGGCCTTGCCAGCACAGTGGGAAAAGCCTGGCACGGCCAACGTCATGTGATTGCAGTGCCAGTGCTGTGCCATCGACATGCCAACACCACGCAGTCTCCAGGCCAACACCACAGCACCAAAATACCGCTCACATCAAAGCGTCTTTCACTCGGCAGGAGCTACAGGCTGCACAGGCGGAACAGCTGAGGAGAAACGGTGCTGCCTGCTGCTGAAACTGACACACGCCCAGAGCAAAATGCCTTCTAATGAACACCGTGTTCCTAAACCTGATCTTCTGAGGATCTCAGCGATATTAAATATTTAAATGATATCATGCCATGTATGCAGACAGAATTTTTTTTCATAATAATTCATAATGTGAAACCAATAATGAAAAAAATTCAGCTGCTCACAGGAAACTGATCCAAAACTTACGTTATGCTGCCAAGAAACAAACATAC
Organism: Neosilurus hyrtlii; assembly: GCA_028564935.1. NCBI lineage: Eukaryota > Metazoa > Chordata > Actinopteri > Siluriformes > Plotosidae > Neosilurus > Neosilurus hyrtlii. The sequence continues at coordinate 2,263 of JAOUQZ010038397.1, forward strand.
ACACACACACACACACAAAGGACTGATATGAGGAAAACTATTGTATGAGGAAACATCACCCACAATAGCCACAGGAGAACAAATATCAGTTATAGGAGATATGATCACTGCTCATACAAGAGCTCATCATCATCCTGCCAAATAAGTTCCCAAGAACACAACTGAGCATTTGGAGCAGCACCACAGCCCCGAATCCTACAGTCCAAAAACGGCGTGTCCCTCTGGTGCAGAGGAAATGAGTCTTCCTGAGAGTAGCTTCATGAATTTTGGCCACCAACTAAATCTCAGTCTAACCAAACTGTACGCTGTTCACAGGAAGTAGCACTGGTATATTTTCTGTACATCCTCCCTGCTATTCCCCTTAAACCTCGTCTACAGTCGGGTGTGCATTGGCTCTGCTGCTTACTGTCTGGAATGATTCACGACTCGGTTTACTGCAGCATGCTAACCTTCCTCTCGCTTGCACTTCAGGACATGGGTGAAGAAAAAAAGAGGATAAGAAGGGAGAATGAAGAAAAAGGGAGGATGAAGAAGAGTGAATGAAGAAGAAGAGAGGATGAAGAAGAAGAAGGAGGATGAAGCAGAAGAAGGGAGGATGAGGAAGAAGGGAGGATGAAGAAGAAAAAAGGATGATGAGGAAGAAGGGAGGATGAGAAAGAGTGAATGAAGAAGAAGAGAGGATGAAGAAGATGAAAAAGAAGAAAAAGAAGAGAGGATGAGGAAGAAGGGAGGATGAAGAAGAAAGGAGGGTAAAGAAGAAGAGAAGATGAAGAAGAAAAAGAGAGGATGAAGAAAGGAGGATAAAGAAGAAGAAGAAGAGTGGATGAAGAAGAAAAAGAGAGGATGAGGAAAAAGGGAGGATGAAGAAGAAGAAGATAGGATGAAGAAGAAAAAGAGAGGATAAGAAAGAAGGGAGAATGAAGAAGAAGAGTGGATGAAGAAGAAGGGAGATTAAAGAAGAAGGAAGGATGAAGAAGAAGGGAGAATGAAGAAAAAGAAGATAGGATGAAGAAGAAGGGAGGATGAAGAAGAAAAAAGGAGGGTAAGGAAGAAGGGAGGATGGGGAAGAATAAGGGAGGATGAAGCAGAGTGAATGAAGAAGAAGAAGAAGAAGAAGGGAGGATGAAGAAAAAGAAAAAGCAGGGAGGATGAGGAAGAAAGGAGAATGAAGAAAAAGAAGATAGGATGAAGAAGAAGAAGGGGGGATGAAGAAGAGTGAATAAAGAAGAAGAGAGGATGAAGAAGAAGAAGGGAGGATGAAGAAGAAGAAGAAGGGAGGATAAGGAAGAAGGGAGGATGAAGAAGAAAGGAGAATGAAGAAAAAGAAGATAGGATGAAGAAGAAGAAGGGAGGATGAAGAAGAGTGAATAAAGAAGAAGAGAGGATGAAGAAGAAGAAGGGAGGATGAAGAAGAAAAAAGGAGGATGAGGAAGAAGGGAGGATGAAGAAAAAGGGAGGATGAAGAAAAAGAAGGGAGGATGAGGAAGAAGGGAGGATGAGGAAGAAAGGAGGGTGAAGAAGAAGAAGGGAGGATGAAGAAGAAAAAAGGAGGATGAGGAAGAAGGGAGGATGAAGAAGAAGGGAGGATGAAGAAAAAGAAGGGAGGATGAGGAAGAAGGGAGGATGAGGAAGAAAGGAGGATGAAGAAGAAGAAGGGAGGAAGAGAAAGAATGGAGGAAGAGAAAGAAGAAGGAGAGATGAACAAGAAGGGAGGATGAAGGAGAAGAAGAAGGGAGGATGAAGGAGAAGAAGAAGGGAGGATGAAAAAGAAGGAGGGATGAAGAAGAAGAAGAAGGGATGAAGAAGGGATAATAAGGAAGAAGAAGGGAGGAAGAGGAAGAAGGGAGGAAGAGGAAGAAGGGAGGATGAGAAAGAAGAAGGAGAGATGAAAAAGAAGGGAGGATGAAGAAGAAGAAGGAGAGATGAAAAAGAAGGGAGGATGAAGAAGAAGGGAGGAAGAGGAAGAAGGGAGGATGAGAAAGAAGAAGGAAAGATGAAAAAGAAGGGAGGATGAGGAAGAAGAAGAGATGAAGAAGAAGGGAGGATGAAGGAGAAGAAGGAGGGATGGAGAAGAAGGGAGGATGAAGGAAAAGAAGGAGGGATGAAGAAGCAGTAAACGGTAAAAACCAGATAAAACCTGTACGCTGTAATTATTTGGTCGAATCTCTGGAATGGGAATCGAACCCCTGCGTGACTCCTCTGTTTCCGAAGCTTCTGCTCTGCCTGTATTTCATTTGTGTGGAGCACTGAATGCTTCTGGTTTTCCTCTCTGTCTCATCTCTCACTCGCTCCACAGTGACTCCCATTTATTTCCTCGCAGCAGTTGTGCGTACGGCGTTCATCAGCGTTAGGACTGAGGGAGATTAGTCACATTTAGGAAACAAGGCATTGTTCCTTCACTGCTGCACAACCGGCTCATGTACCAGCCGCGCTCTTTATTTCATGCTCATTTTCATACATTTCGCTCTCAGAGAGCTTTCTGGAGCGTCATGCCAGAACAGCATTACATTATTCTTAGTTGCCAAGGAGACATTGTAATCTGGTGTAAAGTGCCAATCACTTGTGGTGTGTTGAGGTGTCAGTCGGTCATTTTGGGTCTTTCTAAGGTACCACGATTCCTCCATGTCGCTATGAAATGAAAAGGGCACGTGGTGAAGGTACTTATGTGATTGATCTACTGTCATTTTATTTTAAATGGGAATAAAATATTACAAATGAGCATTATTACCAAGGTGTAGTTCTGTGTGACAAACACCATTAAAATTTACTACAATAATGATATCGGGGGGGGGGATAACCTACCAACAACCTTGAAGATGCAAACTAGGTGCTATTCTCACGCACTCATTTCCACAAGGATTGTCAAGGAGGCTGGTTCCTATCTCAGCTGACACTAGGCAGAGTACACCCTGAACAGCTCGCTAGACCATCACAGGCCAAACACACACAACCTCTCGCACTTACATCAACGCTCAGACGTAGGGTCAATTTGGAACAGCCAATTAGTCTAATCTGCATGTCTTTGGACTGGTGGAGGAGACCGGAGTACCCCGAGGAAACCCACACAAGCACGGAGAGAACATGCAAACTAGACACAGAAATTCCTGAGCCCAGGAATCAAACCCAAGACCTTCCTGCTGTAAGGCGGACATGCTAACCACTACACCACCGTGCCACCCCCAAAATATATGTCACTGTCAAGCAAATAAAAGGTACAAACAAACCCTAAAGTCTTTTACTATTTACCTTCTCCCCCCTGGTTTTCTCTATACGCTTGGAACATCTAGCCATTGGGATTTTTGCCCATTCTTCAAAGCAAAACTGTTTGTATAGCATCATCCATCATTTCATTAATTCTGACCAGTTTTTCAGTCCCTGTCGGAAAAACCATCACCACTACATGATACCGCCACCACCATGCTTCACTGTGGGGGATGGTGTTCTTGAGGTGAACAGAAGTATTGGGTTTGTGCCAGACATAGCACTTTCTTTGATGGCTAAAAAGTTACATTTTTGATTCGTATAACCAGAGGAACTTCTTCCATATCCTTGAGGAATCTCCCACATGCCTTTTGGCAAACTCCAAATGTGCTTTTTTATTTTTTCTGGCCACTCCTCTGTAAAACCCAGGTCTGTGGAGTGCATGAATTAGAGTGTTCCTATGTACAGATACTATACTCCTGTCTCTGACCTGAAACTCTCCTGCTCCTTCAGGGTTTCTTTGTTACCCCTCTAATTAATGCCCTCCTTGTCCAAACTGTGAGTTTTGGTGGACGGCACTCTTTTGGCAGGCTGGTTGAGGTGTCATATCCATTTGATTTGATGATGATGGATTTCACGGTGCTTTTTTAAAATAGAAATCTCATGGTTTCGGATACTTGTTATAACCCAACCTTGATTTGGACTTCTCCACAACTTTCTCCCTGACCTGTTTGGGGAGCTCTTTGGTCACTTGCTTTGTGGTGCCTTTTGACTAGTGGTGTTGCAGACTCTGGGGCCTTTGAGAACAGGTATACATACTGAGATCAAGAAACACTTTGACTGCAAACAGGTGGACCTTATTTAACTGTATTTTCTTGGACTCATATAACACCAGCCTTTGACACCTTTCAAAAGAGATATCTATCAGGAGCTTTTGGGCAGTGGGCAGTGCCTAAATGAATAAATATTTTATTACATAATACAAATCTGCAGAATTTACATTATATATATTCATGTCTTAGCAAATATTTTATTACATAATTTTTAGTTCATACTTCAAGTGGGAATGTTTATTGGATTATTTATTTTAAGGTTATATTTTAGGCATTTTTTAGTTTTTTTGACTCCCGCAAAGTATCTTGGGAGCTATAGGCATGGGTTCCGTCCGTCTGCCTGTCACATTTTAGTTTCCAGACATTTATTTGCCGAACGTTGAAGCTGGGGCTTTCAACTTGGTATGCTGGCTCACTACTATGAGTGCAAGGCTGAGCTTGTGTGTGAGTGACCCTGACCTACTTTTCAAGGTCACAGAGACAAAACTGTATATTGCGTTTTTGGACAATTACTTGCTGCGCGCTGAAGCTGGGGCTTTCAAACATGGTATGCTGGTTCTATACTGGCATATTAGCCAACTAGCATCTGGACCCCGTGGTCTATTTTTCAATTAGAATCTTTCAAGGAAGCTTAAACACACTTATCTATCCAATCAACGCCCAGGGAACTACTGAGGGAGGCTAATAAAACCCCAGTGAACTGCAATCTCTATAAGTGAATTAAATTATATATTCAGAAAAAAATATTTCTAAATAAATTCACACCGGCACTAAAATGTATTTAAGAGTAAAATATAAAAGTAAGGGTGGTACAGTGTTGTAGTGGTTATAACGCCTGCCTCATAGCAAGAAGGTCTTGGGTTTGAGTTCTGGTCTCAGTGTTTCTGTGTGGAATTTGTTCACTCTGTGCTTCCATGGGTTTTCTCCTGGTACTCTGGTTTCCTCCCACAGTCCAAAGACATGCACATTAGGCTAACTGGCTTTTCCAAATTGCCCCCAGGTGTGAGTGTGAATGGTTGTGTGTGTGTTGGCCCTGAAATCGTCAGGCGAACTGTTCAGGGTGCACCCTGGCTTTGTCCAGTGTCAGCAGAGATAGGCTCCAGCCTCCCCGTGAAATGAGTGAGTGAGTCCATGCAAAGCAGATATAAAAAAATGAAATGGATGCTGGTGTGTGTACCTGTTGGGAGGAGTGGAGAAAACTCCGAGGATAATGTCCCTGCCATGCATGCGTATAATTGGACTGGTGGATTGCAGCAGGTTAAAGTAGAAATGAGAGTCTCCTGGTATAGAGCAGTTCAGTCTCGCCTTCAGAAACGATGTCCACTGCTTCTCTAAAACACGCTGGGAGCCTCCTAGATCACCTTTACATACACGTGCCACGCGGGACACCATCACCTGATACACGCAGTCATAAATACACAGTTTGATTCTTAGGGACATGCATAATATATAAAAATAACTTCAGTAAAATGTTAAACTGCTCGTTTTACTGCTGCTCACCTTCTCCAGGTAATTAAACTCCATCGCCATCTCTCTGAAGAAGAAGTAGATGTGAGGACCCCACTCTACTGCACTCACAAAGTAGGGCTCTGAGACACACACACACACACACACACACACACACACACACACACACACACACACACAATAGAATGAAGCCCAAATATTTTATTTTCTGGAATAAAGTGGTAAATCTATCACATCCTCCTGTCATTGCTCGGTTTTATTCCTTCATTGTTGTACACAAGAGCGGCACAGTGGCGTAGTGGTTAGCACAGCAATAAGGTCCTGGGTTCAAGTCCCGGGCTTGGCGAGGGCGTTTCTGTGTGGAGTTTGCATGTTTAGATAGGCTCCAGCCTCTCCATGACCCTAGTAGGATTAAAGGATTCAGCAAATAAGTAGCTGAGTGTATGGTTTTCTTAAAAAAAAAAGTCCTCGCTTAGCCTAGGACTAAAACGAAGAACCTTCTTGCTGTATGCAACTGTGTCACCCTACATACATACAAACATATATTTATCTAAAGGTGGAGTACTTCCTGAACAGCTCACCAATCATTCACACACACACACACACACACACACACACACACACACACACACATATACACACCCACCTGGGTGCAATTTAAAACAGTCAATTAGCCTAATGTGCATGCCTTTGGTCTATGGAAGGAAACCGGAGTACCTAGAGAAAACCCATGGAAGCATGGGGAGAACATGCAAACTCTTGGGACTTGAACCTAGGCTGTTCTTACTGTGAGGGAGAAGTTCTCCTGAATTTATTTATTTATTTATTTATTTCCCCATTTAATTCCTAATTTAGTCGTTTCCAATTCCCACCCATCAACTTTTTGCCTTCCCTATCACACGACCACCACTACTAACTAGGGAGGGGCGCGAGCAAGCACACGATGCTACCGCCCGCATCTTTTCGAACTGCTGCGCATGCGTATTTGGGGGTAGCCTAACACCCTCGGAGGGAAAGCGCTATCCGCTCCCTCATACGAATAAGCTCACAGACGCCAATGATTGGCTGGTGATCGCTGTGAGTATTGGGGAAGTGAGCATATGCCATCCCTCCCTCCTGTGAGAGCTCGGCCAATTAGCTCCCATGGACCCCAGGTCACGGATGGCTGTGGCATCAACCCGGATTCGAACCTGAGATCTCTGGGTTGATAGTCGCGCACCTTGTCGATGCGCCACTTGGGAGCTCTCCTGAATTTTTAATGCAAACAAATTTTGGTGTAAATACATATATGAAGGGTTTACAGCTGGGGCACACTGTAATTATTACTGATCTTATTTTTATTTATTTTTAATTTTTTTTTGTTGTTTTTTTTTGCTCGAAAAAGACAGAGAAAAGAGAAAAAGTGAAAGGAAAGAGAAAAGACCAAGAGAAAAACGTACAGCTAAAGGCCTAAAGCTTATAAATGTAGTATTAGTGCAGTAGATAATTGCAAATATAGCAAGAATCATTCAAATAATGATACATGCATGAAATGGCCCCATAAATGTATAAAACTTGAATATAAAGTTATTGTGGACATTTTGGTTCCAGATGCACATCTGTATCTCTTATAATTCCTGGGATAAACCACCCCGGTACTTCTACAGACTCGGGAAAGCAAAAAATTTGTACCATTCATTGTTGTTAAGTGAATTTTGTGATTTGAAAAATGTATTTTATTAACCTATTTTATTTTGAGTCTTTTTTTCACGGTTCTTTTACGGTTATAACATAATTCTTAAACCAAGATGGCTGCCATTACCTTGAAGTAATCATATCTTAGCAACTATGAAACATGAACATATGTCTTTGGTCTATGAATCCAATGGGGCCATTGCAGTACAGAATTTAGACGTTAATAAGAGTTTACAGATGCAACAGACTGAATGTCAGCACACAACAAGGGTGTCACACTGGTGACATCACTGCTGTGTAACTCAGCATGGGGTTCAGTGTCAGCTGATCTAGATACACTAATGCTTTATTAGAGATGTAGTTCACCACTCTTTAACAGTCTGGGCTACAGCAGATGTGGGTTGCATTTGGGCAAGGTCAAAGCCTGCACTGGATCAGCGTGCATGACCTATTTCACTATGTTGGCCAGTAGAAGGTCAAAGGCATGCTATTCTTTCATGCCTTTACAGGGTGTGACACCATGTCAACCTTCCACAACAAAGGCAAGAAAACTGCTTGGCAGACATGGGACATTTGTCCAGAGGCCTCGGCTGTATTCACCAAACTGAGTATTTACCCTCCCACAGTGGAGGATTGTGACCTAGAGATTCTGGAGAAGTTATGTATGACAGATTGCTGATTGCTAATGTATGACAGATTGCTGCTATTGTGGATGAGGCCAGGCTTGACATGTTCACCAGAAAGCAGAGTCCTTGTGAGTCAATCCCACTAACCAGAGCAGCACTGCTCCAACACACCAGGCGTGCTGCCTACCAGGCTGGTTGTGTGTCGGCCCAGGCGACTCAGTGTCAGCCAGAGGCAGTGGACCCTGCAGACTGGGGATGACAGCAGATTGGTGAGGAATGGCAGGTCTTCTGGACAGCAACTCTCCAGTAGCCAAGAGTTGCCAACAGTTCACCAAATGTGGCTGTAAATCTGGCTGTTGTTTCAGGTACAAGTGCTACAGACTGGGTCTCACTTGTACAGCACTGTGTAGTTGCAAATGTAAGCTGTAACTCTATACTCTTGCGGTCTTATTTATGGAGGGGTTGAACTGTACTAAAACTGTTACATATGTGTCATCAATGCTTAGGATCTTCTTTCACACTGAGTATTTACAGTATGAGACTGGATCACACTTGCAAAGGCATTTTTTTTTTGTGTTTTCTTGCAGACATCTCGAACGCCATCTTTAATTAAGGGGTCTGGTAGCCTTTTCGTTTACAGGAATCGGTGTATGAAATTTTCTGACTTAAAGTTACTTCGGCATGTCATATCTCCAGAACTATAAAGATACAGACCAAAGGGGCAACACAATACCCACATTTATATCCAGCTTCCGTACATCTGTGAAGCATAAAGCTATTTTCCAACTCAAGGCTGATAAACTCATTTTTTTCATCACACGTAGACCTTAAGAGGAATGTACATACTGTATCTCAAGAACTGTAATAGCTACAGACATGCTTCTGGTATAAAAATGTCTGCAATAGCCATATTTATTCGACTCTAATACATTATACATTAAAAAAAATCTATATTTTCAAAGTTATGGCTCATAAACCCAATTTTTGCTCTCCCGAGTCTGTAAAACTACCTATATGCTGTATCTCAAGAATTTTAATGGATACAAACATGCACTTGGTACCAAAATATCTGCAATACCCAACTTTATATTCAACTTTGACACATCTGAAGAGTACATGTGCCAAATTTCATGCTTGTATCACTATTTGAATGATTCTTTCACTTATTTGCTCCACAATATAGCAGCAGTGCAGAGTGAGCAGAGGTCGCGCTGAAGATTTAACCTCTAGGATTCGTTCTTCTCTAGCTGATCTTTCGTACACACTCCGGCTGCTTTCCTGAATAACTTTCACTTCTCTGAAAGCTCCAAAAAGTCCTTGAACATTTTTTCACTACAAATTCACTCAGCAGGTCATCTGCATCTTTCCGTTCAATCTCAAAGCAACGCTGTAGAGCAGAAAGCAAGTCTTATTCCTCCGAAAAGAGGATGTACAAATAACAAATTCAATTTCTATTTTATATATCTGAACACAATTATAAATGAATTTTTTACTGTTCGTTAAGTCAGGTGGCACGGTGATGTAGTGGTTAGCACGTCCGCCTCACAGCAAAAAAGGTCCTGCGTTTGATTATGGCTCGGCGATGGCGTTAATGTGTGCAGTTTGCATGTTCTCCCTGTGCTTGCATGGGTTTCCTCCGGGTACTCCTGTTTCCTCCCACAGTCCAAAGACATGCACATTAGGCTAATTGGCTGTTCCAAATCATCCCTAGGTGTGAGTGTGGGTGTGAATGGTTGTGTGTGTTGCCCTATAATAAACTCACAAGTTCAGGGTGTACCCCGCCTTTGCGCAGTGTTGGCTGAGATAGACCCCAGCCTCTCCCGTGACCCTGGTAGAAATTAGGCGATTTGGCAAATGTGTGAGGGATGAGAATATTTGTTAGGTCTAATTAACAATTATGAGCGAAAGGCAGGGTGGTTGTCACTGAATATCACTCTGGCACATAATTGTTTTAATATGCTACATGGGAATGTAAGCAAGAAAAGCCTATTAAAACGAGATTTATATGGGTTTCTTTAAAATCATGACAGATGCAAGTAAGCAGTTTAAATGTTTAAGCATATACTCACAGAAACATTAAAAAAACAAACTAAAATGAGACTTTTATGAGTTAAAATGACATATTTGAACCATGACAGAGACGGGTCAGGTAAGCTCTATGCTTCAAGCCAAGCTAAGCACTATATTGCTAGCTGCATCTGTTTAGCATTCTCATTCAGAGTTTAGTACATTCCACATGCATAGCGTAAAAGTGTTTAAGTATTAACTTCACAGAAACACAGTCTAAAACAAGGTGCCCATTCATGGTCCCACATGCTCAAAGTCACCGTAAAAAAATTGTGAATGTCCATTCTTTTGATTCAAGCATTATCCACTCAGAATAATATTTATAAATCCTGAAATAGCAGACCAATCAGATCGTACCATTCTCTTGTAGTATTTAATAATTGTTATTATGAAAGATTAGCAGTAATACCTTATAATAAACATGTAAAAATTCTGTCCTATAATCAATTAAGGATTATAATTATTAGCAAACCGATGAGCTGAAGATAACAAACTCGTAGGGAGTCTATTATTAAAGATGTTGGGTATTTATTATTGGCACATCCTGTCGTGTTTTATTCCTCATTTTGTAATTATTACTTTCTCTACATGAGATTTACGTGTGTTACATGTACAATTGTGTTGTTTACATTCACGGCATTTGGCCGACGCCCTTATCCAGAGCAGCTTACATTTTTATCTGCTTTATATATCTGAGCAGTGGAGGTTGATAGGCCATGCTCAAAGGGCCCAACAGTGGCAGCTTGGTGGTAATGGGACTTGAACCCACAACCTTCTGATCAGTAACCCAGCCATGACCACTCTTAAGTACACTCATATTATCCTTTTTTATCTGTTACATCCGGAATTAAAAGTATACCACAGGGGCCGAGATGCCAATATATCAAAAGTGACCTTGAAACAAGGTCAAGGTGAGAAATATACAATCTTACCCTATTGGCCTCTGAGAGGACTCATATACCAAATTTGGTGATCCAGTATAATTTCCTTCCAAAGTTATCGCACTAACGAGACAGACAGAATCAATTTCCACAGCTCCCTGTACCACAAAGGTAATATGCATTGCCCTAAATGAGGTGTTAGGTGGTGTAGTGGTTAGGACGTTCAGCTGACAGCAAGAAGGTCCTGGGTTCGATTCCCTGGCAACGGTTTTCTCCCACAGGCCAAAGACATGCATATTTGGCTAACTGGCTGTTCTAAATGGCCCCTAAGTGTGGATGTGAGTGTGGATGATTGTGTGTGTTGCCCTGAGTCTAGAAAGCTGTTCAGGGTGTACCCTGCCTTCGCTCAGGGTCGGCTGGGAGAGGCTCCAGCCTCCCAGTGATGAGAGTTGTCAGGTTAAAAGTATCTCAAGCATCAACAGTCACCAATCAGATCACAAGATAATCACGGTAATTAGCGGATGTACCTCGAAACCACTTGGAATCATGTTTGATGGTGCGGAGAGCAGGGCTTTCTCCCAAACTCCGGTAGATGACGGCGTCGATAGCAAGGAAATCCGTCACCGTACCCGTGAAGAGATTCCCCTCTGGGTCAAAGGTGAAAAGGTCAAGAGATCATTTACAAGAGGGAAAATGATAGCACAGTGCGTTTCACATTAGTAATATTCCAAACAAACTTATGGTAACACCCCCCGTCACACACACACACACACACACACACACACACACACACACACACACACACACACACACACAGACTCCATACAAGTCTATATGAATGTTAATCATACAAATATATAGGAATGTTACCCCCCTCCCCATACAAATCTATAGGAATCCCCCCCACCCCATACAAATCTATAGGAATGTTACCCCCCCCACCCCATACAAATCTATAGGAATCCCCCCCCACCCCATACAAATCTATAGGAATGTTACCCCCCCCCCACCCCATACAAAT
>JAOUQZ010038437.1:0-14032 GCA_028564935.1 Neosilurus hyrtlii
CCAGGGTGTACCCCGCCCTCGCCCAGAGTCGGCTGAGACGGGCGCCAGCCTCCCCGCGACCCTAAGTAGGAATAAGCAGTTCAGAAGATGAATGAATGAATGAATGTTTTGGACTGTGGGAGGAAACCAGAGTACCCAGAGAAAACCCACGTAAGCACAGGGAGAACATGCAAACTCCACACAGAAACACGGGGCACGGGACTCGAACCCAGGACCTTCTTGCTGTGAGTCGGACATGCTAACCACTATGCCACCATCTCGATCTGTGTTTTTAGCATTTAGCATATTTGGACTATGTTGGCAAGCAGGAGCTATTTTTCATACACTGGTGATTCATATGGTTTGTTAATAAACTGCCATTACATTATTTTCCCCAGAGCTCCATTCGCAGAACAGAGCAAGTACATGAATATAGGTAAAAACATTATAATATATTTATAATGCTTTTTTGCTTATGTATTCAGTGTTGAAATAAAGTACTGTGCAGCAAATATTTTACACTGAATGTGGGAAATACATTTCAACATATTTCTCCATATTAAACATCACATCCCCTTTTCATAAACAGATTCCTTCTTTATAAAAACAGTGATGTTCTGGAAAGGCTGCTTATGGTAAAACGTCATTCTGGACACGTCTGCCAAAATCTGACATGCACTCTCACACCTGAGTCTAACATTTTTACTGATATACAAGTTTTTTTTTTTTTTTACATTTTGCAAGCAGATTCAGGGTAGAACATTATTAGCTCCCACCCGCAAAGTGGTTTAGGAGATATAGGAATAGGTTCCGTCCATCCGTCTGTCCCACTTTAGTTTCCGGACATACATTGGTTGCGCGCCAAAGCTGGGGCTTTCACACTGGGAATGCTTGTTCTATAGTGGCATATTACGAAATTGGCCTTTTGGTGGGAGCGTCTGGACCCCTGTGGTCTATTTTTTTATTGTAGAAGCTGATTTCATCATGGTTTTAACGTATGATTGTCATGAGGTGTAATAGTTCCTCAAATGACAAAGCTAACTAGGAAATTAAACAGGACAGCAAGGTGGTATAGTGCTTAGCAGGTCCACCTCACAACAAGAAGGTCCTGAGTTCGAGTCCCGGGCTGCTTGGCAGTTTGCAAGTTCTCCCAGTGCTTGTGTGGGTTTCCTCCATATACAGGCATGCGCACACAGGATAATTGAATGTTTCAAATTGGCTGGAGTGTTAGTGTCCTGTGATGCGCTGACAAGCTGTTCAGGGTGTTCCCCACCTTTGCCCAGTATTGGCTAAAAAAGTGGATCAAAGGGGTTGAATACTTATGCACGATGCTGTGGGTTTGCTTTGGTTTGTTTAATCAAGCCCAAACTGTTTTTTTCATACAAAACACTGGTTTTAGCTAACAAGCATTTGCTAAAGCTTGTTTTTGCCCCCCCCCCCCCCCCTTCTATTTTTTTTTTATTTTTTTAAATATAAGTCGAGGGATGGAAACATTGCAGCAGTGTATTTTGTACGCACTTCAGGCAGCATGCCACTTGCAGTAAAAAGGCTTGGAGCATGAAATTGCACTGTGTGTGTGTGTGTGTGTGTGTGTGTGTGTGTGTGTGTGTGTGTGTGTGTGTGCGTGTGTGTGAGAGAGTGTGTGGTTTAAAATCTACATTAATGTTAACATCATATCCGTGCAATGCAAAAATAAATAAATAAATAAATAAAAACCTTCTCTCCTCACTGGTCACAGTGTTGCTCTGATTTTACACCAATCTGAACCTGAAATGACCCATTCGTCACGTCTTCTTTACAGAATAAAGATCCTACTGTATATCTACCTCAAGAAAGGTCACATGTCCGGATATTTACCACGATTTAATGTGACGTCTCATCGTGTTATAAATAAAAAGTGGAATAATTGCTGAATTATTAAAGTAGTAAAAGCACCAGTGTAAGTACTGTAGCGATTGTAAAATAATCAGTTTCAGGGGTGTATCATAAGCACACCTCTGAAACTTTGTCATTCAGTCTACAGCGAGTGTACAAAGAACGGAATTTCGTCGCAAACGGCTTGGCACAGGATTGAAATATCTAAGCTGTAGATAGAGATAGCATCAAAAATACTGTGAAAAAGTGATGTAGAGTGTACACCTATGATACAAAGTAAATATAAAAACTATGAACGAGTGCACAAAAGACATGGTGACCAGTATAGAAATGTGTGTCTCGTATAAACAGCAATTTTCATGTAGAGCTCAGCAGTCTGATGGCGTGTGGGAAAAAGGCTATCAAAGAACCTGGTGGTCCTGCACCGAATGCTATGGAACTTTCCATGCAGGGCGAACAGTCAGGGGGAAGCAGGGAGAACAGTCCTTGGCGGGGCTGAGGGGGTCACTGATGATGGTTATGACTTGAGACAAGCAGCGCTTTGGTGCAGTGTCCTTTATGGTGAATTGGTGTGGTGTTTAGGTGTCACAGGCTTCCAGTCAGAAGCGTTACAGCCTCCACATCACACAGTATGCAGCTTGTCAAGATGGTCTCTATGGTGCTTCTGTCGAACGTGGTGAGGATGGACGGGGACTGGTGGGCTCTTCTCATCCTGCGCAGGGAGTGCCTACGTTGCTGTGCCCTCTTGACCAGTGATACGGTAGTCACAGACCAGGTGAAGTCATCTGTGATGTGCACCCCCAGGAACTTCTACAGCAGTGTTGTTGAAGTCACATCATCCCGCATCTGATTCAGTTTTCATTCCTTATACGATGTGAAATTTCGAAGATATCAAAGTAAGATGTGGTAGCTTTGCATAAACAAATCAGTTGCCTCAATCCCAAACACATCAAACCACACCCAAGTCGATGGAACCAGCAGGCGCTTACCATGCAAGAATCATGCAAGGCACATGCATAGTGACCCATGTAACACCACCCACTCCGCTGAGATCAGGCTCCATTCCAAACGCGGTAAAGGATTCTTTGATTTTTCCTTACAGGGAAACACTCATTCATCTCTTTTATCTCACTCATTTCCCAAACCGCTTAATCCTATTAGGGCCGCAGGGAGGACAGAGCCTATCTCAGCCAACACTGGGTGAAGGCGGGGTACACCTTTGCAGAAGTCAACACATGAAACCATTCACACTCGCACAAACACCTAGGGGCAATCTGGAACTGCCAGTTAACCTAATATACTTGTCTTTGGACTGTGGGAGGAAACCAGAGTACCCAGAGGAAACCCTTGCAAACACAGAACACCCAGGAGAGAAACACAGAACACCCAGGACCTTCTTGCTCTGAGGCTGACGTGCTAACCACTACACCACCAAGCCATCCGGGACAACACTCATTAAGGTAATTATTTTACGACCGAGTGCCTTTAACAGCTAAGATGTAATGGTCCAGAAGGAGGGAGGGAGGGAGGGAAGAAGGAAGGAAAGCAAACATTTTAAATTTTGCAACTGAAGTTTTCGACATTCAAACACCTACCTTTAATGTTTCATTCTGTTTCATGAAAACTTCCATCATTTAGTATTATTTTTTATTTAATATTTTTACATAAGCATAGAATCTTTATTTACTATCTTTTATTAAGCAAAGTTTTAAAATAATTAATTAATTGATTTATTTGTTCATTTTATTTTAATGAAATAACTCAAAAGTGTTGTTTATTTGTTTATTTGATTATTTATTTTTTCGTATTGATGTCCAGTCTGTAGTACAGTGCCAGCTTGTCAGTTTTCCTGGCGTCCTAATCCGTTATATTGCTGGTGTTCTCACAGCTCAGCAGCCAGCTCTTATCATGAATATCCACGTGACAAATCCCTTTGAGACGAGTCTTATATGTTCTCCTCCTGATAAAAGTAAATTGCTGTGTTTAGTGGAGATCCCGCAGGCATTCATCCTCAGCTGCATTATTCAGCCTCCCGCAGTGCGTGATTTGTTTACTTATTGACTTTTCATGCCTCCAATTTTAGAATTTCTTCACGTCCTGCCTATACGTCCACATATATCTAATAAAACAGTCTTTGCTTTTTTTTTACCATGATGTGTCAACAGACCTCATGATCGATTACTCAAATATTAGCAAGTAATTATTTTACAAAGTTTGGTCTGGCTTTATTCAGCAGCAGGTTGTGACTGTATATTTTGGTGCTGGCAGGAAGATATTAATAACAGTGTAGCCTCAAACAAATTGAAGTCATGGGGCATCATGATTCCTATCCCAAAGGGCCGCCATTACCATTTATTGCAATATCATCAAATAGCACCTTTGCATGTTTCTGAACAAGCTGAAAATGTCAGGTTTTTATTACATTTCTCACAATAACTAGATTATCTGTTTCGAATAAACTTCCATAAACTTGACTAGAATGTGAGTGAAGTTTCTGTAGTCTGGACTTCATGAGCTTGTCTTAACATACTTAAAGTTACAAACACGTCAAACACAGAAAGCTGTTTGTTTCAGTTTGTAATCATGATTCAAGCAAAATCAGTAAATTATTTCTAAAGTGAATTGAAAGGAAAATCTTCCAAACTTTCATGTAATCCATGGACATATGCATACATTCATTAGCAGGTGGTTTTTATGTACTTTTTAAAAGGCTGCTGTTTAGCTCTTGTGAAATCATGAGAATATGATGTGTATGCCTCAGTTCATATAAGGCAAGTTAATGGCAAAAACAAGAGTATACAGTTATTAAACTAACAAATCAGATATGAACTCTTGTACTTCTCAATAAAATAAAACTTATACAAATTATATTACATCATTACAATATTAATAAAACAAGTACTTGCCCTTACATATTTAAATGTATTCATAAGCAAATTAGTTCAGTGTTGCCGACAAAAGCACAAAATGATCATGTAACTTTTTTGCTGGTTTTTGCATTACAGTGTCACCCCCTGTGTGTGAAGTAATTGCTTGTGTTTCTTTTTTTTCCTCTCTAATTGAAAAAAGGTTTGTGATTTAATAGAAACAGACATAAAATATGCAACAAGCATTTATTAGGTTTGGGTTAAATTTCTTTTAAAGCCTGTTCAGGTTCATTTCAGCTTTTGCAGCCTGTTTGTAATGATTAATTACTTTAAGAATGCATAATATATCCATTAACTTAATACATTATTAATAAGATTAAACTTAACAGGAAGGAAAAAAAAAAAAAAACATCTAACAATCACTGGAGATTGGCAGCATGGTGGCACAGGGCTTAGCTTGTTCAACTCTCAGAAAAAAGGCCCCAAGTTCGAGTCATGGGCTCGGGGCCTTTCTGTGTGGAGTCTGCATGTTCTCTACATGCTTGCGTGGGTTTCCTCCAGGTACTCCAGTTTTCTCCCACAGTCCAAAAACATGCATATTAGGCTGATTGGTGGGTCCAAATCACCCTTAGGTGTGAGTGTAAGTGTGAATGCTTGTATGTGTGTTGCCCTGCAATGGTCTGGCGGACTGTTCAGATGTGTACCCTGCCTCGGCCCAGAGTCGGCTGAGATGAGCGCTAGCCTTCCCGCGACCCCAATTAGGATTAAGCGGCTTAGACAATGAATGAAATGAATTATTGGAGTTGATAATTTACTCTGGAAACAGTAAAAGAATATAAAGAATATAAAAGAGGAGCTTTTCACAGCCTACCTTTAAATGTGATTAGCAGTATTGTGTGATAACAAATAGGATAAAATAAAATAATAAATTAATAAATGAATGAATGAATTAATTAACTAATTAAATGTAAAAGGAAGCAAATGGCTACTGTGGAGAAATAACATACACACCATTACTGTACTTCAAACAGTGTCAAAAGGTATGACACTGTAGTGTTAAACGTATGTAAATTAATGTAACAAAAACAGCTAAGGGGTTGGTGTTGTATCGCAGATTATTCACAACAATTACTCACTGAAGGCGAAGTTGAGGTGAATATTTGTTTTAGTATATACATCACACAGAAACATAAGAAAAGCAAACCGAAACATGTATGATTCATTTGCATATCTTAATTAATTCAAGCATTTATTTAAGTTTATAGGGTGAACGGTGTATCTACTACATGGGGACAGCATGATTTAAATGGTTGGATATGTTGGGATTAAGGACATTATCCCAAATGGATAAAACAGCACTCATGGTTATGTTAGGATCACTTAGAGCAGGTGGTGTCATCACTGTAATGTTTTACAAATTGTTAAAGAGGTTTGATTTATTATTTTCTGTGTACTAATATATATATATTTAAAAAAATAATTAAATAATAAAAAAAAACCCTCACTTGTAGGTGCGATTTACTTTTTTCTGTGTAGTATATATATATATATATATATATATATATATATATATATATATATATATATATATATATATATACAAAAACTCTAATTAGGTTCAAAAAGACACCATTAGGTACTCAGTGCTCAGCTCTGCAAGAGAGAGTGAAGGTCACTTGGCGTGGCTGTGTTATGCTTACAACATATAAGAATAAATAAACTAGAGAGGCATTCAGAGTGCACGAGATCTCCCCCAGGTACCAATGGATTATTATAACTTGGCATCGTTATAATGAAATGTCTCCCCCTACTGGATGTCTAATAAACATTTTGGCACATATTATAAAGCAGGGATGTCCTTTGTGTCTTATCCACAAAGGGCCGGATCTTCCACATGTTTCAAATCACTGATCTAAAAAAATAAATTAATTAATTAAAATTAAAAAATAAAAAGACTAGATTGTACATTAGTGTTTTAATTCTGAAAGCCAGGTGGCAGCCATCTAGGTAAAATGGAGCTGTCGAAAGCCAACACAGCTCAAAAACCCTGAAATTGTTTCTGCTGATGGTCAGAATACCTTAAATCCACTTAACTTCACCAAGAAATTCACTGATGATTGTATTTATTTGGAGAAAAAAAATAAACCTCTGCCTTGCTGAAATTTGGCAAAAGAGTGAGAGAGAGAGAGAGAGAGAGAGAGAGAGAGAGAGAGAGAGAGAGAGAGAGAGAGAGAAAGTTTTAAAATAAAATGTACATCTTGGATGTAATTCTTTCTATTTTCCCATCTTTTCATGATATTTGAGTATAATTTCAACAGTAAAGTGGTTTCACCAAGATGGCTGCCACCCTGCTGCAAAATTTAAACACTAATGTGCAATCTTGTAAGTTTTTTAAACAGTGAATGAAACAGGTGGAAGGTGTGGCTACTGCTTGGGTGAAGTAAAAACATACACCCACACCGGCCGTTTGCAGATAAGATTGGACTCCCCTGTTATAAAGTATTGGCATTTTTTAGGATTCTGGGTTTTATTTTTCCTCAACATTCCATCCTATTCAAAAAATGTCATGATTTTTTACTTAAACCACACCCTAATAAAATAAAAATAAAAATAATAATAATAATAATAATAAAAAACTTATAATAATAATGAATATAATCAAAAAAAAATAAATTAAAAATTATTCATTACTTCTGAATTGTCTTGCACACAAACAGACAACTAATCAAACAAACAAGCAGCTAACAATTTAACACGGGGGGAAACATGGAGTTAGGTAAAGGTGGAAGATTGGGCCCTATATATTGTGCCCTTAACCTTAACATCCATGATGGCTGCTGGCAATTACAATGTTTTCATTTCATCCATTTCGTCTATCTATCTATTTTTAAAATAACTTTTTGTCCAGCTTCTTATCAGACTCAGAACTTGTCATAATCAATTTGGGCTAAATTTCATCAGAACTGAAAGATACCAAATTCAGTACTTTGGTGAAAGGATTATTACTATTATTACTATTTTTTTTCCATTTCCTTGAGATGAGAATTTCTGATGTGCAAAAGTATCGGCCGAAAAAAGTTGTACCTGAATAGAGAGAAAATGAAACAAGTTATTACCTTGAATTATTAATAATTGTATTGGACATGAAGAAATGCTCATAAGGAAAGGAAATCTCTTCAGATGTTTTATTAATTATTGAGGATAAAATGAATACATATTAAATATTAAACAGTGTAATGATTAAATATTAAAGCAATACTAAAATAATAATTAAAGTGTTCTTCCAAATCAATTAAAAAACATACCACAATCACTGATCTTTTTTCATCCTCACAGGGCACAGGGATTTATTTTTAATTTCATTTTTTATGGTATTATGCCGTAAGAATAGTAATGTGTAGTATTTGATAACAGAAAAGAAAGAAAGGGGAAAAAAAACCCAAAAACGTACACACAAAAACCACTACACAATATTTGAAATAAGATGTAGAATTAAAAGAAAGCCTGGGTGTTTTCAAAATAGGTGGGAAAAAAATACAAATATATGCAACGCATATAGTGATTAACTTTTCAGATTTTTTTCTGTAAGGCTAATTAGTCCGGATGTGGTGTTATGTATCATGATCTGTAGTTCTGTGATCTTGATGAGTGTCTCAAATCAGAACGAGAGATCAGTATGATCAGCAGGAAGTTAGCGGTAGCCTTTAACCATATTTGGAGTGTCTGGATCTGAACACAGGTTAATTTTCAATGAATGCTTCTTTAGACATGGTTTATTTTTCAAGGATCTACCAACTTCAATTTAAACTTTTCTACAAATAAAGTGTACTTGACCCTAATGGTATTAAGTGCTTCGGAAAATGAGTGAATGAGGATATTGTAACTTTATGAGAATTTGCTGCATGTAACAATATTACAAGAAATGTGTTTTATTTCCCTCCATAAAACTTGTACGTGGTTTACATGTTTCAGACTTAAACAGACAACAGAGGTGACCTCTGAATCTCTGGACTAACCACTGATCTCAAAGTGTGAAGAACTAAGGACAAAAAACACTGCGATTTATGTGATGCTTGAACAGGAAATCAATACTTTATTTTATTTATTTATTTTTTTTGTACTCCAGACAGAAAGGCATGTGCCACCCACCTCAGAGAGCTTAATTTGATATTTGATTGTCCTTTTAGCATGTCACTTAGTGCACACTTAGTGCTCTCTGATCTCTAACCCTGTGTATCTGCCACTCACCCTGTCGGATTTGTTGGGATTTCCTGCTTGGTCTCAAATCAGATTTAAATTGAAGCACCTGGTCACACTTCTTGAGCAACATCCTTCAAGCATGTCTACTTGGATCAAAGTGGTATTGCTTCTGATTTTTTAATGTTGCACAACACAGGGATGTTATTATACTAGACATTGGTATGACGGATTGGCCTTCTTCCGGCCACATTTGGCAGGTTGTAATCACTGCATACCAGGAAGCCCTGTATGAGCTTCCATTCTAAAGATGTTCAAAGAAATTTTGAATTTCTCTTCTTTGCACTACTATTACTTACATTCTCTTAAATTGAGAAAGAATGATCAATGGGTCTCATCACAGAGCAAAATCTTGCAAGAACTGCCCAAGGCTAAGGATTCTCTGCCAGTCTCTCTTACCTAAGGTCAAATATCTACATGTGGAAAAAAATAAGTACATCCCAAAAATGTGATTGATTTTTTTCCCCTCCAACATATTTAAACAAGTCGGGATCTCGGGTGATATAACTGAACGAGCAGAAATAACTGCTTGTAGACATGAATAATTGTCCACCAGTTCCTGACATCAGCTATCTGAAATATTTGACCAATTATCATTCATTTTCTTTCCTTTAATGCCCTTTTTAAATCCCCTCCACAGGAATTCAATAGAATCATTTCATGTTCTTGCTTTAATTTGCGTTTTTCTGCACATGTGTAGTCACTGTGTGAGAAAAAGAAAGGGAAAGACAGTGGAGCACAATGGCAGATGCATTTAAATTAGAAAACTCAAATAAAAAGAGTGCACACACCTTATGGGATGTATGAATTGCTAGTAGGCCTTAATCTTCTTGAGAAACCTACCACTGGTGAAGTGTACCAGTGTGTTTATCGTTGGCTATCGACGATTGCTACAATGTCCAAAATTGTGTCAGTTATTGTTGTGGAGAGGAAAAGGACGATGTACGAGCTTATACTAATAAAGACGTGATTCAACTACAGAAAAAAAATAGATCAACATGTGACGCCATATACATCACTAGACGCATTCTTGAAAAGGTAAAGAAACCACTATTTCTCTGCTTTTTCGACCTTAAAGCAGCTTACGATCGGGTGCCGCGTGAAGCACTGTTCCGAGTTCCAGAGATACGACCCTCATGTCCCACATTGGTATCAGTTCTGAGAGTCTTCCACACTGGTATTAAGGCTCGCATCAACGGTGCTGTGGACTATTTGGAAACCTTCGTAGGCTGCCGTCAAGGTGCTCTCGAAAGTCCTCCGATCTTCAACATCTATATGGACTTTGCTGTGCACTGCGCGAAGCAAGAAATGTTAAAGCAGTTCCCAGACACTGGCATGCTGGTAGACTTCCAAATGCCAAAAGTCATCTGCAGCTCTGCCCTCAAGAATTGCATCTGCCTTCCAAAAGCGGGAGAGTGACCGATAAAGAAATCTACCTGTGTACGAGAATGAAGATCATAACTGCGTGCGTGAGATCGCGTTAGTTATATGGAATCCAGACACACGATTTAACAGCTGCCGACCTCCAAAAGATCGATTATGTGTGGAATGGCTTCTTGAGAAAGATGGTGACACGTGGATGCTTCACAGCTGAGCGGGTCTGAGATTTTTCTTCTGAAAGTCATGTGTACTGTAACTGTGGCCAACTGTGTCTCTATGATTCATCTGTGCAAAGCACATCATTTCAAATTCACATTATTTACTCATTTAACACATGACATATGCACTTTTTGTACAAAAAATTAAATAAATAAATAAATAAATAAATATGTTGTTAAAAACATTTGAATTTTAAAATTAAGTTATAAATGAATGTTATTAACATTCCACTTGTTAAATATTGTAGCATGTGATTAAAATAAAACAGTTAATCAATAAACAGATCAAAAAAATTAATATGCCTGGTTGCTCCGCAGGGAGTAAAATTTGTGAGGTTGGTTTATTAATTATTACTCTGGGTGTGTATTATAAAACCTCAATCCATTAAAGCAACTATTTCCCAAACAAATTTTTCTGCAATGAATAAAAAACTTTTGACAGAATCTCTGTCAATGACAGGCTTTTTTTTTTTTTTTTTTTAAATCCTATTAAGACATTTTTATTGTCTTACTTTTTACACATGAAGACATTTATTGCCTACTTTTAATGAACTTGGTTTCATCTTGATAAACGAGCTATAGTTACTTGAATTAACAGGCTAATGGTTTTATTAAAATGATCGTGATAATGGTATTGATTAACAAAAAGCATTCCAGTCTTTTGTATTCCTGAGACTTTAATAAAGCTTAAAGCACTGTTTTATAAAATTTATGGAATTCAAAATTGAGATTTAAGTGATTATTTTTTGAGTTATGTCCATTATTGTTGTGAGATGTCTTTTTGCTGGCAAGTTAATAATGCTGCCTAAATGAGAGATAATTACTGAAGCTTTAATTCCATGGATTGAACTGTGATTGACAGTCAAACAACTAGGATCTATCTATGAATCAAGTTATTAGGGAGAATGATAAATGGGCAGTTTATGTTCATATAAAAAAAATGTAGAGGAATAAATCCACAAAATTACCTAATTTCCAATCTATCAATCTATTATTTAAAACTGTAATTTCTATTTACCAATAACAGAATTGGCTCAGAGCTGGAGTTATCACCACGTCTGCTTCACAGAAAGACGGTCCTGGGTTCAAGCCTCAGTCATTTTTATGTGGGGTTTGCATGTTCTTCCTGAACTTACGTAGGTTTTCTCCGGGTACTCCAGTTTCATCCTCCAGTCCAAAAACATGCACATTAGGCTAATTGGCTGCTCCAAATTGCCCCTAGCTGAGAGTGTGAGCATAAATACTTGTGTTTTGGCCCTGCAATGGGTTCGCAAGCTGACCAGGGGGTACCCCACTTTTGCCAGGGTTGGATGACATAGGCTCCAACCTCCCCGGGACCCTAAAAGGATTAAGCGGTTAGGCAAATGAGTGAGTGAGTGAGTGAGTGAGAGAATTATTAATTAATTTGTCTGTTTGTTAGATGGTTTTCTTTTACTTAAATCAAAGAGTGTTGAGGTCTTTTTTAAACTTGACATTAGCATTCATAGAAAACTTGGTTAACTCAAATTCATGCCAAAGATTTAAGGACAATAAGGACATTTATGGTGTAGCGGTATCGGTCATCTTTAAAGCATAATTTGTGTGTATGTAAAATGTTTAAGTGATACAGACACTTTAACATAAATGACCATAAAAAGCACAAAACGGGGTAATTTTATCCCGTGGATTAAAGCGGGACTGAACCAATGGTTCACGGGTGTTTTTTTCCCAAGCAGATCTAATCAGCAAGCAACAATTTAGGTGAGAGAGAAAAAAAAATGCTTGTTCAAGAAGCAACTACAGCTAACAATTTGGATAAAATGGGTGTAAACGGTGACCTATTTGAACCAGACAGGGAGGAGTCTTGTGGAGACAGTAAGACGTTACATTCTAATGACTCTGAGGACATGAATGCTGCCAGAGATGAGCGTGACGGTAAATCCACAATAGTTTATGCAGTTAACGTTTTGCCAACTCGACTTTACTGTCGTCAGTTGGTTCGGAAACAAAAAGAAATGTTTTCCGTGATTTCTGCGCTTGTTGTTTGTGCAGCTCAGCCTAGACTGGAACAGACAATGAGAAAGGTAACATGTCTCTAAGCATACCCCGTGTCGCACCACTCGCACAGACTTTCACAAGGGGCGAGGGCGGATGTTGCTGGAAGGAACTGCTGATACATGATTATTTTAAAGAGCTGGTAACACTAACTCACCACAGGTACACTTTAAAAGAGTTTCGACATCTTATCCATTCTGAGCTCTTTTTATGTATAACTAACCCGACAACTGGCTCAAGCATTCAACATTCTTTCCGTGTGTTGACTTTCTGCAACCACATTCGGTTTCTATTCACAGCAAGGAGGTCCAGGGTTCAAGTCCCGGACTCGGCGAGGGGGTTTCTGTGTAGACTTTGCATGTTCTTCCTGTGCTTGCATAGGTTTCCTCCTGGTACTCCGGTATCCTCCACCAGTCAAAAATCATGCTCATTAGGATAATGGGCTGTTCCCAATTGCCGATAGGTGTAGATGTGAGAGTGAATGGTTGGCGAGCTGTCGATGGTGTGAGAAAGGCCTCAGCCTCCCTGCAGCAGAAGTAGGATTAAGCAGTTGGGCAAATAAGTGTGAGAGTGAGTGTTTAGTGCGTTACTTTTACACAAGGATGCATGCAACCAACAAAATAAATAAATAAATTAATAGATTTAAATAAAAGGATCAAATTTATAGGTCATCACCTAAAAAAACCTGATGATTATAATATTATCGAAATAATATATACATTTACGTCAGACCCCCTCATCCTGAGCATTTAAGGGGTTAAAGGACCAACAGTTGCAGCTTTGTGGTACTAGGATTTAAACCTATGACCTTTTGATCAGTAACCTACTAAGCCACCACTGCCTATAATTTTACTTCTTTTTTCCTTTTGTTAATATTCTATGTCTTTTCATTAAAGTGACGGTAAACACGAGAGCGTTTAATTGGTCCAGATGCCATATTTTAGCTTGGATTTCTCTCGACGTTTCTAATACTGATGAGATTTTTTTTCTATTTATCAGGTTCTATTTTATAAACCATTTCCTTTAAAAATGATCACACACTGGTGACAACACTCTGAAAAATAAATACTTGTAAAAGCGGTAATGAACAGAGAGTCCTTATGTAGAGTGTTGCTGATTGCGTGTGAGTGCTGACAGGTGTGCTGGGAGTCATGTGACATGGATGGCAGCAGTCAGGTGATTGGCTGCGTTGTGGTGCCTGTTGGGAAGTGTAGTGTGAAAGTTGATCAGAGTATGTTGGAGTTGTGACACGGTGTGTATAGAGTAACACTCTTTAAGAGCACTAGTATATACTAGGGAAAGGGCCGTTGTGGGTGCAGATGTTCACTTCAACCAAGCAGTAGGCACATGTCATGTCATGTCATTTTCTGAACCGCTTAATCCTAATTAGGGTTGCGGGGAGGCTGGCGCCCATCTCAGCCG
>JAOUQZ010038457.1:0-31606 GCA_028564935.1 Neosilurus hyrtlii
CACACAGAAACGCCCGAGCTGGGAATCGAACCCAGGACCTTCTTGCTGTGAGGCAGACGTGCTAACCACTGCGCCACCGTGCCGCCCTATATATATATATAGGCATAAATACAGACACACAAACTCAAGACACAAATATCAAGGCTTGCTTCTCATTCTTCATTCTTTTTCATAGCTTCATAAGCCTTTCAGAGATTTAGAGAATTTAGAGAATTCAATGTGGTTCATTTTACATTTGTTTTCTCTTTAGATTTTATTTTGTTAAATATATATTTAGGTTTTTGTTATATTAGATTTTAATTTTGTTACATAATGTTTATGTCTACTTGTGACTTGTGTCTTTGCTTATCTGTGCAGTTGTAGCAGAAGCAAATTCCTCTTGGATCATTAAAATCTTGTTTTTTTGTTTTATCTTGTTTTTTTTTATTTCTTTTTTTTATTATGGAAGAACTGTGCAAATAATGTCAATTTCTCTGCTTCTGCTACATATACTTTCTGATTAACAATAGCAGTTACCTTGGATTGGTTCCTTCCGTGCAAGAACACACATTATTCATTAGCATGACTTTTAACATACATTGCATGTCTAAATAAAGATATTACCAAAGCAGGGCAAAATCATGACAACACAAAGCAGAGGTACACATTATCTTACTGTCCCACCAGTGTACACTAATATGTCCAAAATGGTCGTCTCATTACCCAAATACATTCAAGTAATCAGCATGTGCAAACTTGCCACAATTGCAAAATTTATGTGCTAAAAAATAAAAAATTTATCTGCTTGCAAAAAAGGCATTTTCATTTCCCTAATTTAATTCCACCAGCCAAGAAGGATTTTTGTCATCAGGCGGCTCATCCATGGGGAAGCCACCATCGCCCCATCTCTGGAGCATGCATTCTCATCTTATTTTGGATACGAATCCTGTGTTGGCAACAGGGACTTTATTTCTTTTACAGTAGGATACCCTATGCCTTTTTATTTTATTTATTTATTTTTATATATTTTTAAACAACAGTCATGATATGAAACAGATTTCCAGACCTGTAAACAAAAGGGCTAAAAGGAAGATAGAGACATAGGAAAAGCACAAGTGTGTGTGTTCATAGCAATGACCTCACTGCAGCCAAGAACACTAGTCCACCAGTTGGAGAAAGATGAATTTGGTGAACCTGGACTATCTCTATCTCTACTGAACAGCAGTGCTACAGAAAGAAAAGATGCAGGGCTCTGCAGCATCTCTTGGAGCCTGAAAAATGAGCAGGGGATATACTCTTTATCCTTTAATTTACAGTGGGTAAATTCAGGGGCTGTGATAAGCTGCTAGTAATCAACATCCTTCAAGTTTAAGCACTACCGGTTAACTGTTTTCCCATGTGGCTAGCACATATGTTCAGCACACTTCATCACACAGTGTCCTTGCTTCAGCTGAAAACTGGTCAAAGACAAAAGAAAAACAAACACACAAAAATATAACCCTAAATGTTGAAACTTCTTAAAAACGTTTTTCATATTTTGTTAGTGCTCCTAACTTAATTATTCAAGTATAAATGAATACTGTGCATGTCTCTGCAGTAGGTGCTTGGTACCTCCGGATGCCTTTTCCAAGTTACTAAGCATGAACTTCCAGTCTTGGTTTTTAAAGTGTGTTAAAATTTTGCTCATTATATATTTAAATTTTTATTATCTAGAGTAAATTTTTCTTAATTTATTTTTCAACACCCACATCTCAAACTCAAAAAAAAAAAAAAAAAATTCCTTGCATCCAGTCTTTGCATGAATTTCCACTACAAAGTAAAACTGAACCCACTGTCCTCTCTTGCTTTTAAAAAAAGAAAAACCTAATTATATCTTGCTAATTTATTCATTTTTACAAAGATAATAATTATAATAGATGATATAATTCACCTAGTTCTATGATTCATTATGACAGAATGAAATAAATGCATTATTAAAATGAAAACACTGCTAATAATTTTTGAAAAATAAATCTTTTAGAAAAACAATGTAATAACATGCAAAACAAATAAACAAAAGAAAACACAAAAGCACACTGTTGTAGAAGAAATATGGTGAGAAGGTCTAATAGAGGATGGTACAAAACTAAAAATGAGTAGGCCTGCCCGTTGCGGTCATATTGGCCTTCTTGTGGTCACAAAATTGTGTGAACTATTGTCCTGAAGAAGACCAATATGGCTGTACCATTTTAGCCTTCTTGTTATTAGCTTTTTTCCTTGCTCTAAGGCTTTCTTACAATTTTCTTCAATAACAGAGTGCATTTGTCTCTTTTATTTTGTTCTTTCTTTCTTTTTTTGGTTTAACATTTATTTTCACTCTTTAAAAATAACCTGTTTGGAAGACATTTATTTACTTTTAAAATCCTAGAAAGACTCCTTCCTCATTTATTAAGTGCTAACTTTAGTTAATAGAAATTATTTTAGAAAGCAATAATGATTTTATGCTTACATATATTGTAAAATGACATTTACATTTTAGAAACCATGATTTCTTTTCTTAATTTTTTTTTAAGGTAGGATTTTGACATTGCAACTGTTCATTATTGCTAGAATGTTTTGTTAGTATTATTTTGCCAATGCATACGGCTCCATCCCCACAAACTGGTCCAGACCACCACCACAACCAAGCACCATGTGCCACACCACATTGCTGATCTGATCTTGGAATATTATGACCATTTCAGTATGAGAGTAACAGCAGGAGACATGACATCAGAATGGCACAAACTGGAGGTGGGAATAATCATAGGCGGCACCATCTCTGTGATCTTGTTTGCCCTGGCAATGAACGTGATTGTCAAGTCTGTGGAGGCTGAGTGTTGGGGGCCCCAACCTGCCAGCTGTGCCCAGCCCGAGGAACTCTGGAGGACATGAGCTCCTGCCCGATAGCACTCAGTCAAGGTTGTTATACGTGACACCACAACCAAGTTCTGAAACCCATTGCAGACGCCATCAGTATGTAAATCAGCAACAGCAGCCAGGGGAACAACACCACCTACACAATCACTTTCATTAGGGCCAGATATCCTCCTAGTCTCAGAGAGCACCAAGAACATCATTATCATGGAGCTGACCATGCCTTGGGAGGACTGCTTGGGAGAAGCTCATGAAAGAAAGATGACCAAATATGAACACCTGGGGCCTCATGTACAAAGACTTGCATGGAATTCCAACTGAAAAATGGCATACGCTTAAATCCAGAAAACGTCGTACACATAAAAAAAAAATCCAGATATATGTATATATGTATGTATGTACGCATGAATCCAAGCACATTTCCTTTGAACATCTGAATGTACCCGGCCCCTCCCTGTCCACGCCCCCATTTATTTTATTGATAAAATTTTTTTTATTTCATTTAAATATGCAAATCATATTTAAAATGCACCCTGCACCAGAGATTCCCCTCTTCGCAGTATCAGAAAACCCTTACAATATGAGCAAGACGGGGAGGCGCTCACAAAAATGTACTGTTTGGCACGCTGTCCTCCGGCATTAACAACAAACGCAAGAGATCTAAGTGGGAGAGTGTGTGTGAGGCTGTCAATGCTGTGGGGTCAGAAAGGCAAACACACATGGAGTTAAAAATGAAGTGGTCAGACTGAAAGGTGGCAGTTAAGCAGAGGACGGCTGCCCACCATCAAAGTCAGACCCAATCAGGCGGGGGGGCTCACCCCATTTGAGCGGAGAGTCGTCGCAATCATAGGTGACACTGCTCTTTCAGAGGTGGTGGGAGTGCATGTGGGGGACTCCGATTACCCTTAAGCTCACAGCCCTGTAAGATAGAGGTTCATGCGTAAATGTACAAATGCTATTTAGTTTGACAAATTTTAACATGCCAGAACAAGGAAGAGGGTATCCAAGACTTTGACTCATGTTTAAGTACGATTTATTTATTTTTTAAAACAAACAAATGAGACGGCAGCCACAGCCACGTGTCACAGACTCGGGGGGACTTCTCCATTTCAAGCATGAAAATGCTTCCTGTTGACATAAATTTATCCAATGCTGGCATTTTTATAGCAATGTGTGTGCAGTCGATAGTGCTGATTACATTAGGAAAACCAGCTCTCGCTGCAAATTTTCACAATATCAACAGTTTCCCAGTATCACCTCTAAGTGTCGCCAAAGGACCACCAGCTGCAGAAACATGCGTACGCCAGCCATGAAGTACTTCAGGCACTGCATATTTCCACAGACATTTCCCTCTTGATACATCTGAACTTTGCCGTGAGAAAGGACATACACCACGTTTTTGTGCGTACGCACCCTTTGTACATGAGGCCCCTGGTCACTGACTGCAGAGTACAGGGCTGAAAAGCAAGACGTATGCCCATTGAGGTTGGCTGCAAAGGATTCGTGGGGCACTCACTCCGCAAAGCCATCACTGCACTGGGCATTACAGGAACAGCAAGGGGCAGGCCCATTAAGAACACCATCAATGCAGCCGAGAAGGCCTCGAGATGGCTCTGGATCCAAAGAGGTGAACCATGGAGACAAGTGAGTGTTACCTGAACACAAGCTGCAGTTTGATCTGCCGCGGCTGGGTTGCCTGGCAGAGGGTGTCTGATGTTGAAAGACCCAAAACACCCGATGACCCCAGGTTACTTCACTGATGATATGTTCAGGTGCATCAGATGATGCATTAAAGAACTACAGGTGAACAAATGAATGTTTGTCCATAGTATTCAGTTATTTTCTAGATATGGATTTGATAAGGCCTGTTAAAAACTGTTAATATTAAAAGTTACCAAGTAATTTATGAATTGATCATAAAGTGCTGTTGTAAAGACAGAACAACAATGTCAAGGGTAATGTAAAAATGTCATTTTAAACTGAACATAAAAAAACTTATTATTTACTGATGATGAGGTTAATCTATTCAAAGATATTCACTAAGCCAAATAATTGAAGGGACAAATAATTGCTTAATTATTAATTAAATAAATATTATAATTAATATTTATTCAATAATATAAAATTATTGAATTATTATAATTATACTAATTGCTAATCGAGCACCGACAGCACCCTAACCCTGGGATTACACTGGGGTATGATGTCCATGTGATGAACGTAAGGGGTTGTGGGAGTGAATTGTGATAATCTTCAGGGAATCTTGAGGGAACTTGGTGTATTCGGGATGATTGTGCTGATCTTGGCAGAAATTTTTACTGTCAAATTTTGCAACAATTATTCCGTTGTATTATGATTTGATGCCAACTGTGATAGAAGGTGGGAAGAACGGAAGAGCACAGCAGAGCTTAACAGACCTCAACAGAGCATATGAGAGTGTAACAGACCTTGATGCGCCATTGAAGGGGATCATGATGAAGGAGATCATGCTCAAAGCATGCTCATAAATCATATAGCTCTGCACTTTTTTAAACGTGTAGATGGTGGACTTCATGCCCCAGTGTAAGCCCACCATCAATGCCGGATCTTAATAATGCTCAGACTAATGGCTAAATCAGCCCAAATTCCGATAGCCACACTGCAATATCTTCAAAAACAGCAAAAATTAACTTAGTCTGAAATAGATTTAAAAAATTTTGTAGGTGTGATCTGTCAGTTATCCAAAACCTTTGGCCGCACACTATGTTCGTGCCTCAGAGATTTTCTACAGTTTACAGTGTCAGGGCTGAAGTTAGCTACTTATTACCAGATAAAGTCTTGGTGTTAAGACTAAACTGATCATGCAATGAAATCATAACATAGGGTATACAAACCAACATACAGTATATACAATTCAAAACTCACTGTCATAGAATTGGAAAGAGGTGTGAAAAAAACCCACATTTTTTATAAAAGAAGTTGGACTGATGAGAACATATACTTGCATAATTTATTTATTTGCAAAACCAAATAATCCTACTAGGGTCGTGGGTAGGCTGGAGTCTAACTTAGCCGACTCTGGGGCGAAAGTGAGTACACCCTGAACAGGCCAACACATATGCATTCATTCACACTTACACCTAGGGGCAATTTGGAACAGCCTAATATGTATGTCTTAGGATTGCAAAAGGAAACTGGAGCACTATTCCCACTAGTAAATTAACCCACACAAACACAGGGAGGACATGCAAACTCATGTCCAAGGCCAGGACACGAACCCAGGACCTTGCTGTGAGGCAGACGTGGTAACCACTATGCCATCATGCCACCTGTACTTGAATACTGTAACCTACAAATCAATGAACCTTTAAATGATTGACTTATTATGGTGTTTTGTTTCACCAGTGAATAATATTTTTGAGTAAGAATACACAATAAAGTTGGCTTAATGTTTTCGCTTAAAAACAGCAAAAATCTGTCTTATGGTGTAGTTTTGTGTAAAGACACCCATTATACTGTTCCTAGTGCCACTCATGAATGAGCCATTTCCTATAATCATCCTGACATTTCACATTCTGCATTTGTTGCATACCCTCTCTCAACACTTTGAAGGTCACTTCTAAATTATCTTCAAGCATGCAAATTGGACCGTTTATCCACAGATTTATATACAATGAAAAGTGGACCTTTAAATATCTTCTGGTTTGTAAATTTATTCCGCTTTTCAAATTTGAGTAGGTAGTGATTTTATAAGAGTGTTGTTTCAGCAGTTAACATTGCAACCCATAAAACATAATGTAAACTTCACTACATATTAGGTGTCCCCATGCTACCATTAAGTACATACATACATACATACATACATACATACAAGAATGCCTATAGATAAAGCTGATATACTTCACACGTGAACTTTTTTAATTATTTATTTTAATAGATGTGATATTACGGAGTGGAGAAAATTGGCTCTTTAGCAAAAGTATTTTCTTATAGGGGTTTTGCATAATTGTCTACCAGTTCCCTTCAAAAAGTTGTATCGCAGTTGACTTTGGGCAAGAGCTGGGGTACACCTTGAGTGGGTCATCAATCTATTGAGGGTTAAAGCACCGAGAACTATTCATACTCACATTCACACCATTCTTCTATTTGGAGTAGCCAGTTAACCTAATCTCCATGTCTTTGGACTCCACACAAACACAGGGAGAACATGAATTTTTGTGCAGAAAACCCACAGTGTTTAAACGCAAAACCTCTTTGTTGTAAAGCAACATGTTTAACCAACATGCACCAATTCCAAAACTTGATTTTTTCTTCATAAACCATTCCTTGTTGGATTTCTAAATGTGCTTAGGATTATTATACTGTCTAAAGGTTCATCTGTAATTTAATCTCAGTTTTTACAAATGCCCTTATTGAAATTTGCAAAACACGAATCAGCACCTGTTCATGTACTTCTGAGTGTACTGAATGGTTGTTGTTGTTGATGCAAAAACAATGATCAAAAGACAATGTTCAGTCCATGGGACTCTGAAGTTTCAAGATTATAGATAAGCTCTTTTAACATATTCTCTTGAGACCCCACTATTTTATTACAACAAATTCCGACAAGTATGTTGAGATAAAAGTATGGCTAATAAACAAAAACACTGAAAATACCAATGGAATGGTTTAGCGAGTGAAGAAATTAAAAAAGAATATATGTGAACACTATGCCTTGAGAGGTAAAGTGCTGTAATCAAAGTAAATGGTGGCCACACTAAATATACTTTTTTTTCCATAAAAGACTGTAATTTTTGCTATTACTATATAATGTTGTTTGTTTACTTATTCTCATCAATATGATCCAATATTACATGAAATAAATACTTGAATAGTACTTGGTTTCTGATATTTCTTCATTTTGTTAAGTGCCATCGTCACTTCACAATACTGTATTTTTTTTATTCACTCGCAAAACCATTCCAAGTTCATTCATGCTATGCAAAAGTAAAAAAAAAAAAGTACAAAAAATAATAATAAATAAATAAAACATTTACTACGCCTTTCAATTTTTTTTGGAAAAATTGGTATTTTCAGTGTTTTTTTAGTGATTATTAGCCTAAAAATAATGTGTTACTGTCTGGATGTTCTAATAGGTGTATAAACAAGCTACAGCTAGTCCAGAATGTAGCAGCAAGAGTCTTTACTAGAACAAGAAGATATGAGCGTATGATCCCTATCTTATTTACTCATTGGCTCCCAGTTAAATTTTGAATTGAATATAAATAAACTACTTTTAAAGTATAATGAACTTAAACAGTCTCGCACTACATTATCTTGGTAAACTTCTTGTCGTTTTAATCCTTAGATCAAAAGGTGCAGGCTGATTACTAATACCTTGACTCAGGGCCGGACTGGGAGAAAAAGTCAGACCGGGGGACATTCACTGACTCAGGCCACCCCTACTCATATACTGCACACATATGCTCACGCCTATGTGTGCACAACCACAAATCCATGCACCCACATATGGGTAAGTAATCGTCAAAAGCCCATTATTCTATTTCAAATTCAAATCCAATTTATATTTAACAGCCATGAACACAAAACTAAAAGCCACCAGTTCAGTACTTTTCACTCCACCACTCATCAAAAGGTTCAGTACAACAGCACAACAGGATTCCATTATTGATGAGCTAAACATACTGTTTTATTTTTCCGTTATTTTTTTCTATGCCAGATTACTATAATAAATTTAATAGAAAATGAAAAAGTTGACTCACCTTAAAAAGATAAGACACTGTCCAATCTTATCAAGGGTTCCCAAACTTTTTCAACCTACCTGTAGAGCCATATTTGGTTCAGCAGAACCCGCCAAATATTTCATGACATAAAACAAGCAATTTCATAGCAGTGTGAAGAGTAATGTGAATATTTGTTTGTGATCATCCCCGTACACCTTTTACGTTATTTGAATATACAATTTAATGATCAAATGAGACAAGTCAATGCCACTTAACCTCATACAAATTTTAGTGAGATTTTAAACAATAAAACAAAAGAATAATTTCCACACACACACAAGCACATATTTCATATGGATTTGTGAACATAAACCTCAGACATCAAACAGCAATGATAAGTTGCAATCATATAATTTATAGTAAAACCAGTATAACTACTTGTGTGTTGGACAAG
Organism: Neosilurus hyrtlii; assembly: GCA_028564935.1. Taxonomy (NCBI): domain Eukaryota; kingdom Metazoa; phylum Chordata; class Actinopteri; order Siluriformes; family Plotosidae; genus Neosilurus; species Neosilurus hyrtlii. Next base: position 9,031 of record JAOUQZ010038457.1, read on the forward strand.
GACAAATGTAGACAGTATATGTGGACAGACTGTGATAGCCAAGCAGACAAAGTATTAAAATATCCACCTGTCAGTTTAATACAACACAAATAATTAACTAATTATTTTATCCAAGTTATACCAGGAAACCCCAAACATGACTTAGTGTATATATACGGTAAGCATATCCATATTTTTAGTTCTGTGTTTGGGCTGATGTGAGGTTTAATAATAAAACAACAAACCAGTGCAACATTTACAATAGAATGAAGTTTAGACAGGAGGTAGTAGCCTACCAGCTCATTATTACAGCTACATAAAAGGGCTCATGGAGAATCTCAACCAGTGATCATCATGTTATCTTCAGATAAAAGTTTGCCCCCAAACAACACGCTGTTTCCCCCCTGCATCCGTCATTTATTAAACGGTTAACTCACGTGACGTCCCATGTGACTGGGCACCACTGCTGGGCATTTCCTGCCTCCTCTTCAAGCGCCTTCTGTTTTTTTATAAGTTCTCCTTCTGCTCCCCCTTTTCCACTTTTTTTTCCGAGTCCATTAGTAGCTACAGCATGACATTCCTCTGTCTCTGTTGTTCTGCCTGCATGTGTTCTTGTGTTAATTAGTTCTCGTGTACTTGACTACTGATATTTTTAAGCAGTCGCCTATTGGTGAAGGTGAAAATTGACGAACACAAATCATTTTATTGGTGGGTGGGTGCCAGGTTCTGCAGACCAATCAGCTGCACCAGTGTAGTTCGCCACCAGTGTTTTTTACTTTTTATTCTTTTTTTTTCCAGTTAGGCCACTTAAGAGCCCAGGTCACCAGGAATAGTCGGACATTCAGCACCGTTTCCACAGCATACTCAAGTGAAGTAATTTTGTATGCTTAGTTTTGATTCTTAACAGTTTTCTCTCAAGTTAAACCTAATTTATATAAGTTACCTAGATCTAAAGGCTAGATTAGATCTAGATTATCATCCAGCATAATTTATGATGCATTATTTTTAGTGTCATGGTTAGGAAGTGGGTTCCCTGATTTCCTGCCCTTTCCTTTCACCATTTAATTATTGTACTAAGATCTATTATTATTTTTCAGACCTACATACTCATTCTTTTCTACTTTTGTATTATTTAAGTTATTTATTTTACATATATATTATATATAAGGCTTTCAAATTACGATGGTGGTGAGTCCTCTGTTTCACTTTCATATTTAAAAGAAAAAAAAAAATCACATATTTCCTACAACGCAACGTGCCTCCCATCATCTCGCACATGTGTTATATTATAAAAATATATTTAATTATTTGGCCATCCCGGTGATTATTACGATGCATTACGATTTGACACCAGTCATGATAGAATGTGGGAAATTTAATGATGAGTGCCAACAAGGGTATTACCAAGGGTATAAGCTCTGTAGATGTTTCACAGAGCGGTAGTGAAAAGCAGAGGAAGAAACAGGAAGAAAAGCATGTGAGTGTTGTAAGAGTTTGTCAATAAACAGCTAGCTGATGGTAGCATGAACTTGATGTATTCATAAAGAATAAGAACATTTCATGGTACCATGAGGTGGGTTACAGAAAAAGAAGCGACACAACAATGTTAAAACCGTCAGGTCCTTTGAAACTGACTGGAAATGTGGATGAAAGTTGGAGGGCTTTCAAACAGCAATTCCTGCTGTATATTACGGTTGTCGGAGTGGATTGACAGACAGACGAGAGAAAAATAGCTATGCTGCTCATCATCGCCGGCACAAAAGCAGTAGATGTCTTCAATACATTTGTGTTTGTTCAACCCGGAGACAAAGACAAGTTTGATTGGATCATAAAGAAATTTAATGCATGAGGTGAGCAATGGCCCGGATAAACTTAATATGTTCAAGGTCACTGTGCCAAGGTCAAAGGTCACATATGCAAATTAGCTCAAATACGTACAGGTTTAGGTAATAGGGAGTGCCTATGCAAAAGTTCAGAAAGCTGGCCTGTGCATGAGCAGAGTAAACAGCAGATGCTCTTAGACAGCACACTGTGTCTTTAAGTGATTTTTTTCCTCAATTTGGTGGCATTTTCTTCTCTTACCTATTGAGGGTAACCAAATCAAAATGCTACCGATTTACTTCCCCTTGAGATATATAGAAAATAGAGAAACATATTTCAGTTTTAACACAAGGAAAACATTAAAATCTCATCATGTGTAGGTTTTTTCTGGGCTACTGTATAAATACAATGAGATTATTTGGCAGCACAATACACTTATTGTTCCAAGTTCAGAGAGTTATCATTCCATCATGTCTATCATAACATCCTGAGCCTTGCCATGTGTCTTTGAATATTTTATGACAGATTGATGGATTCCTAATCTTAGCCCCAAGCCAGCATTTTGTCACAGACACAATTTCAGACTGTATACTTCTTTTTCTCTCTATCTACAGTATGTATTTGACACCAATTTTCTCAAAGTGACCTTCCTTATTCTTATTTAAAACTCTTTCTCTCATACATTCTCATATGCACAAATCCATGCACCTTTTGGGATGTACTCTCTGGCAAAATCTCTGTGTACTCTGTGCACCTTTTGGAATATACAAACACCTTATTGTTTCCTTATGGAACTGATATCTTATAAAATATTATGTACTTTTTTTATGTATCATATAATTTTTTTAAAATAATGAATACATCACATCATGGGTGCATTCTACTTTATGTAATTACAGTCCAATTCAATGCACGACAATTTATCAGTGTCCAATCTGTGAATTAGCATAACAGTTCTGCACTGTAAATAGCTTTTATATTTTATTTTATATTTTTTCACTGAACTTGGGAGATGCTTACAGTGATGAAAATTAAATCAAATGCAATATAATCCAATCCATCTGGTTAAAACAGTGCCTGCATGTTTGTTTTTTTAAGATTGTATTACAAAAACTGAACTAATTTCAATCAGTTAAACCTTTAATTTCAACAAATATTTTTACCCCTACATTAACTTTTGAAGCTGATAAGTGTTTGACAACCACTGTGTTAATATGCTTAATTGGATAAGTGAGAATGCTGAGAACCAATACCGTTACTTATCATCATGACATTTCATGATTGGATAATTGAATTAAGTCCCAATACAGATAAAATGCTTCTTAGCAATAAGGAAACTTGATAAGTTAATTCTGATTTTGAAAACTCTGATGTGTGCTTGCTCACGGCAGTCATTTAAGCTCCAGATTTGTAAGGGATTTCATAAAGTAAGAAAGTAATTATTCATTAATTATCAGAAATTATGTTGTAAAATACATTTCCCCTGAAGTACTGACAGAGAAGTCAATCAATTCAGCCATCAGAACATTCTCAGAACAAATATAAGGATGGATATGAGATTCATTCATTCATTCATTTTCTAAGCCATGAAGGCAATTAGCCTATTTTACATGTTTTTGGACTGTGGGAGGAAACCAGAGTACACAGAGGAAACCCACGCAGGCATGGGGAGAACATGCAAACTCCACACAGAAACGCCTGAGCCTAGAAATCGAATACAGATCTTCATGCTGTGAGACAGACATGCTCTGCACCACCCTGCTGCCCAGGATATGAGATTTGTTTATTTTTTTAAAAGCAGTTTAAACATGTATACACATCAAGGCCTTAAGGCCTTTTTCAGACCAGTCAAAACATTATTATTTCTATAGAGGAAAATCTACACTTCCCAGCTTAAAAGAGGTTGTGCACTATAATAAAGAACATCACAACATTTATTTTCATCCTGAGTAGGGTTAATTTTCCCCCAATATCTTGAATTAAGATATGGTAGGAAAATTTAACCATCCTATAAAGTTTTCTGGAGCACACCCCAAATTCTTTCCATAGGGTTAAAGTCAGGACTGTGGTGCCACTTTATGAGTAAAAATTATTTTTTATGCTCCTTGAACCACTCTTTTACTATTTGAGCCCCAACTGTGCCATCAAAGAAAAAAAAAGTGCATACATGGGATAACCTGGTCATTAAGTACATTCAGGTCATCAGCTATTTTTCAGTGAGCTATATTTTTTTGTCTCAGAATGTTGCTGAGCCTTGACCTGACCAACTGAAGCAACAGTGCCATGGTGATTACATGCTGTATTCAACACTAAAAGTGGTCCAACAAAATATGCCTTTTTTTATTTAAAATCTTGACAGTGTTTCTAAGCAATATCACATGAGAAAGAATGCTTTTGTACTGAATATCAGCAGGGCTGTTCATAAGTACGCAATAACAGCTGTGTTAATATTGAATACAACAGGTTTATCTTGATTATGAAACTGCATTTAATCTGCCTTTAAACAGTCCAGTCTTGTTTTTACTCTGCTAGTGAAAATAGATCCCAAAGGAACCATACTCATTTTATTGCAAGCCAGCTCGATGTAGCTGGATGCAGCTCAAACTGAACTTATACATTCTCATTAAATATGATTTCATGACAGTGCTGCTTCCTTTATACTACACCTGATAATCTTTCATATTTTAAGTCAAATTTTAAATCTAATACTACTGAAACAACAATACTACTAGTTCATCAAAGCTTACTAGTTACTCACAATTTCATCAAATCCCATTCTGTACTTGTTCTACTCTTCCCTATATGCACCTCACCTTGTTATTGACTCATGCATCATATGACCACCTGCCCCTCTGTCAGGCCTGATTGCAGTTTACAGTGTTTAAGGACCCTGTCCACATGCACTCACCGCGAAGCTCTGCTCTGTATCATTGCTACCAGTAGTTACTGAACCTGTGTTTTATATTTAGTGTATGACCTGGGGGAAGCACGATAGCCCAGTGGTTAGCACATCCAGCTGACAGAAAGTTTGTATGTTCTCCCTATGCTTACATGGGTTTCCCTTGGGTACACTGGTCCAAAGACATTAGTCTAATTGGCTGTTCTGAGTTGCCCCGAGGTGTTAGTGTAAATGGTTGTTTGTCTGTTGGCCCTGTGATAGATTGGCAAGCTGTTTAATGTGTACCCCACCTTCACCCAGAGTCGACTGTGATAGGCTTCAGCCTCCCCACCACCTGTAACAGTTGATACAGGGATGTGTATACCTTAAGACAGTGCCATGTTTTCTTTAGTTAGTTGAGTGGTGTGTCCCTGCTATGAGTGGACATTTTATTTTGAGCTCCCGTTTTACTTGTCGTTTCTAACTCTCAACTCAAGGTGACATTTTTGGGATATGTGTTTATTTGCTGTCGAATTCGTTTCCAGTGGGAGTTGGACTCCACCAAGGCTGTCCTTTGTCACCGGTTCTGTTCATAATTTTATGGATAGAAATTCTAGGCACAGCCAAGGTGTTGAGGGGTTCTGGTTTGGTGGCGTTTGGTGGGAAAATGAGCATGGACAATGGAAAAAGACCTTTTTAGCTGGACCATCTTCATCTGCAGCCCTGTGGAACTTTTACCATCAACAGACATGTTGGATTAACGTGCCACAGAAGAAAACACAGAGAGCTGCGGTAAGAGCGGGACGTTTTCTCCGCCACGTGCCAGAGTACCAAGCGTGTTTTCTTCTTCCTTGTCTGTGCTTTGCGCTGTGTTTGTGGATTTCTGCACTGGCCCAACATCGTTTTCTCTCTGAAAAATAAAAAAACTGAAAAAAAAGATAACTGGACTGTTAATAGTATAATTTGATGGTGAATTATCCTTGTTTTGTGGCTCCATTTTTATATATTTTGCATGTTCCTATACAGCATTTTTAAGAGTGGGACCACTGTGTTTTTTTATGTCACAGTTATTTCAGGTTTTCTCCTTGCATTAGCTCTATTATTATGTTTTCAGCCATTTGGTCACTTTTGCCAAAGAGTAATTTAAAAGGGAAATGCAGTAATAATGTTTATGCTTTTCATTGTTTATGTGATTTAGTGGCTAAATTAATCCAGATTTAATTTGCAATACTACATAATTGATATTTGAAAACTTTGATAACCATACACTATGTCAACTCATCCTGACCTGACAGACCTTATGATAATGATGACTTTGCCTCTTCCTAGTCAAAATGCACCTAGACACACTGACCTCGAGCTGAAAGTCAGGAGATTGCAGGCCCAAGTAGAGATGCTCCAGTGGTGTCTGCATGACTCTCTTGACTTACAGAAACACATATTTGGACCACTGGGACCAGGATGAGAAGACTTCCTTGAGGTCCACAAGATGCCGTAAAGATGCACAGCACAGGACTTGTAAATGAGACCAGCAAGGACTGCGTTCACAAGCCTCTGAATGGTCGCTGGTGCATTGCTGAGACCAAAAGGAAGAACCTGAAATAGGCCACAATGTGTTACAAAGGCAGTTTTAGACCTGAACTCACAGTCCTTGCTGGTCTCATTTACAAGTCCTGTGCTGTGTATCTTGACGGCATTGTCATAGCCTCTCGAACCTTGTAACAGCATCTTGAGGACTTCGAAGAAGTCTTAGCCGGACAGCTGGCCTTTCCTTAAAATTGAGTGTTAGTTCTGCTTAAGTGAACTCACCTTCCTAGGCTACCATGTCACTCCATCTGTCATACACTCATACCCTGACAAAGTGAAAGCCGTGTCAGAGTTCAAATCACCAACCTTTGAGAAGCATGTGCGGCAGTTCCTTGGCCTATTGGGTTATTACTGTCGCTTTGTCAGGGATTCGGTTGGGATAACAAATGCCAAGCAGCCATGGACACCTTGAAATGCTGCATCTAACCTGAAGTTTCCTGACTTTACACATCCTTTCTTTATTCACACAGACTCATGTGATGCTGCCCTCAGAGCTGCATTGATGCAGTGAGATGATGACGGCAGAGATTTTGCCATAGCGTATGCTAGTAATGCGTTACACAAATCGGAGAAACCATACTCAACCCCTGAGAAGGAGTGTACGGCTGTTATTTGGGCCTTAGAGCACTTTAGGCCATATGTTGAAGGCATCCATGTGACCATCTTCTCTGACCACAACAGCCACAGCCTCAGGTGGCTGATGTCTTGTTCCAACCTGTCCGGCAGACTGGCTCGATGGTCTCTGTCTCCAGGACAGTCTAGTCCACAAAATAGTATAGTCCACAAGCCTGGAAAGCTTATATTTTTGTCTTTGTGGACTACTTCTCCTAATGGATCGAAGTGTGTGCAGTAAGGGAAGCAAGAGCTCAGGTGGCAACTAACAAGTTCATCAGTGATGTCTTTGTCTGTTATGGTGCCCCCCCTCATACCTCATTTCAGATAGTGGAGCACTTTTCATGAGTGACCTTTTTGAACAAGTTGTGTCAGCACTTGAGACCTAACAGACTCACTATGGCATATCAACCACAGAAGAATGCCACACCCAAAATCAGATGTGCTAACAAACTTTGCAGCCAAGCTGGCCCCACTGTACACTGGCCCCTATTACACCGCCAAGAGGATGTTAGATGCAACCTACAGTCTCACTAAAGTTGGTACTGGGGAGGCAGCTGGAGTTTTCCATGTGGCAAATCTGCAGCCATTCCATACATGGACCACAGCCTCAACCAACAAGTGGATGGAAAAGATGTTTCCAAAAGACACCTTGTCTTTTGACACAGACTGCCCAGGGTCACAAGTTTCAAGTGCCTGTGATGTTGCAATGTTTGTGACACTGACCCTGACTCCATTCATCCTGCTCAGAGCTCTGTACAAGAGACTGATGACATGACGCATGATGCTGGAGCCCATGGCCCACCCTTGACTGACTCAGTCCCTGAACTTACAGGCAATGATAGCCTAAGACCAAGACGTGTCCCAAGAGACACTAACTCTGACTCCATTCATCCTGCTCAGAGCTCTGTACAAGAGACTGATGACATGACTCATGACACTGACAACATTGACCCACCTTTGACTGACTCAGTCCCTGAACTTATAGGCCATGATAGCCTAAGACCAAGACGTGTCCCAAGGGTTACCTCAGGATGGTCAGATAATAGGTGGACCAACCCTTGTCATACTGACAGAGTTGACCTGAGGTAGTTTTAGTTGTAGGTCATGTGTCAATTGAAAACACACATTTTTATAACTGTGGAGTTCATTATGCAGCCTAAAAGTTCAGTGTTGTTTATGTTCTGCTAAAGTAAGAACTTTATAAACTTTATAAACACTTTACTGTGTTTATAAGAAAAAAATAATAATAATAAATAAAAAGCTCCCAAAAAACAAAGGAAAAAAGAGGGGTATTTGCCCTTGTCTTAAAAATCCTAAGTTGTGTTTTTGTTTTTATTTTTCTACCCACCTGCCATTATGCTCATTCATATTGAGTGGCACTGTCATGTATGCCAGTTCCTGCAGTGCTTCATTGTACTTCACCCTGGTTCTGACAGCTTACCAGCTTTGCCATGTATGAGAGCATGTTAAGTTTTGGTCAAACCTCGGTAGTGTATGGCTGGGGACAGCATTTTTCTCACAAGGGGCATATCTAACACTTGATACAGTGATGTGTATACATTCAAGACGTTGTTTTAAGCTGTGCCAATAGACTGTGCCATGTTTTCTTTAGTTGGGTGGTGTGCTCACTATGAGCAGACATTTAATTTTGAGCTCCCGTTTTACTTGTCCTTTCTACTTCTCAACTCAAGGTGACATTTTTGGGTTGTGTTTATTTGCTCATGTGTGAAGTAGTCAAAATATATTTAATAAATTACCAGCACTGTGTACAACCCCAATGCTGTGTGACTGTATCTGTTCCAATAGACTCAAGGTAAGTTAATCTAACTCAACCCTGACCATGAACCTAAAGTGTTACAAACCCTAGAGGAGTAAACAGCTCAGCAAATAAATAAAAGCATGAATATGTTTTGCTCCTTCATTTATGATTACCTGCCTTACCTTTGATATCCTTCCTACAACCATTGCCTCTGTTGACCTCTTGCTGATATTTATTAAAGCTTATAAAACATTTGCAATTTGCATCTGTTGAGCTCCTTGCTGCATCACGGTGTGATAAACTACTTCACCTGCAACATGGATGCAGCAGATGCCACAGGGTGCATGCAAGCACTTTCCAGCCCTCATATGACTTCTGCTATTGATTATTGGACACATGTTTTGAATGATTCAGCCTGGCTTCTGTTCATGTCTTTAAAGGAAATTATTGAGCTCGTTTTTTCTCCAGTCCATAGTGAATGGGTATGGGTAATTCCTATTCAGAGTGTTTGGACATTGCTTGTGGTGTTCCTTAGGGGTTAGTGTTGGGGTCAAAATTATTTATCATATATAAACAACATATGCAAGATGTAAAAGTAATTAAAATTAGTGTTAATCTTTTTTTTTCTGGAGAAAATTTACAGCAGCTACTGCAGGATATCACTAATAAAATGAGCAAATTAAACATGTGGTTTGATATAAGTAAATTATCATTAAATTTGAGCATGCTATTTTGTATCTATAGAAGGAATACCCAGGTACAGATACAAATTGATGGAGTTGATATTGGAAGAGTTCATGAAAATAAATGTCTTGGGGGTAATTACAATCAATTGGAAATCACACATTAAATATAAACAATCTGAACAATAAAAGTCATCTCAGTGTTAAACAAAGCAGGTTCTAGATCATAAGTAATTTCACATTTTATACTGTTTACTTGTTCTATGATTTTTCAAATATTTTGTGGAAGTCTGGGGGAATAATTACACAAGTTCATTACATTCACTATTAATTTTCCAGAAAAGAGCAATACGAATCATTCATAATGCTGGGTACCGAGATCACACAAACTCATTATTCTTACAGTCAAAATTATTAAATTTCACAGATCTTGTAAAATATCAGTGCAAATAATGTTTAAAGCCAAAATTATTCTACTACAGAGAAATATACACAATCTGTTCAGGGATAGAGAGGGAGGGTTCAACTTTTACGGGGAAATTCATTTTCAAATGCAAAAGGGTACGCACAAAAATAAAAAGGTTTTGTATATCAGTCGTCGGAGTCAAAATATGGAACAGTATGAATGTGGACCTTAACCAATGTCCAAACATTAAACTGTTTAAAATCAAATATAAAGAAACCATATTCATTCATTTTCTGAACTGCTTAATCCTAATTATGGTCGCAGGGAGGCTGGCGCCCATCTCAGCTGACTCTGGGCAAGGGCGGAGTACACCCTGGACAGCTTGCCAGGCCATCGCAGCACAGAAACACGTTGACGGCTATGCAGCCTACTCTTGCCGAAAATCAGGAATGGTTCTTTTACATGCCTCTCATCATAGACAGTGGGAGACATGTCTGGCCTTAGATAATCCAGTTAGCTGCACTGGGGGGGACCGCAGTGGCATCCCGTTGATAGTGGGGCTTGAATTCCCGACACTTAGGATCAGTAATCCAGCACCCTACCACCAGGCCACCACTGCAAGAAATCATGTTCACAGGGATTTTTTTTTTATTTTGCTATACTATATTAATCCCACAAGGGAAATGATTACCTCTGCATATTACCCATCCAAATTGAGCACACACATGTAAACACTGAGCATACACACACGGAACAGTGGGCTGCCACACACAGTGGGGGCCCCGGAGAGCAGTTGGGGGTTAGATGCCTTGCTCAAGGGCATTTCAGCAGTGAATGGGTACATTATTATCAAATTAATTGATAAATACATTAAAAAAGATTATTCTTCTTTCCATTGCCTTTTGAATGTTATAGTTGATGATTTCATTTGCTTCATAATTTTCATTGTTTATTATTTTTAGTAGCATTATTATCAGTACTTTCATTAATGTTACTATTGCTATTGTTTTATTTTTATTATTATTATTATTATTATTATTATTATTATGTTTTATTTTCTTCCTTTAGTCATTTTTGTTCAAGAAAGCATTACCGTCACAGATTCTATACATCATTAATGAAGGCTTTTGGACCTGTGATTGCTTTTTGGACAATGAGGTTTGAGGCAAAATAGTTTATATGTATTGTAAGGCATACTAGCAACTTTAAGAACATATTCCCCTCCCTGACTACAAAGCACCAGCTCATGATAAGCCACCACCTGTCTTCTACAACACTTTTGGCTGCTCTTAGTGTTGTAAGAGTCAAATCAATGCCATTGTATGTCCCACTTCTTAGTCTCAAGTTCAGTTGGCCGACACAGTCACCTAGCAGGCAACTCAAAAGGCAAGACTGTGGCTTATAGTTCTACAGCTAGTGCTCTTGTTTTTGCAGAGATTGTTCAAATTGCACTTCTTGGGGGAAAGACTGCATTTTATTGTGTGATCACAGATTTCCTGGTATGATGAACACTATTCTCGAGAAAACAGAACACATTACTCTTGTTGAACAACAAAATCTCAGTGATGTATCATATATTGTTGCAGGAAAGTGCATGGTGACATTAAAGTGCCACATCTGCCTCCAGTGTTGAGTATCATTGTATTATATCTCCTTCTTCTGTCTACCAAGGCATTAAACAAACTGAGATTCCAAGTCCACAATGATCAACAAGTCAAGAAACTTGACTTAGTGTCATTACCTCAACTGCGGATGAGTTGGTTGCAGCCGTCAAGGAAAACATTTCCATCCCTACATACATAAGCCTTCAATACAAAGATGAAGACTTTGATGACTTCATCCTATCCTCCACAAATGAACAGAAAGATAAAGACACACTTAAGGTCATGTACACACTATTAGGCTTAACGTTGACAGCTGTTCCCCAGGAAAGCAATCCTGATGCCTCTGAAGTGACCTCTTTATGTGAGCCTGTGAATCTTTCTGTGAATCACAAGATACTGTGAAGTCCCTCTCCCACTGAAAGGCAGAACCCATGGCCTGCTGTTTCCCATTCCAATGTTCTCATACAACACTGAACTAGCTTTGAGACAAGGCAATGAGATTTATTTTAGAGAAGGCATCCCACTGACATCACCAAATATCAAATTCAATATCCTGGAGCACCTGACAGAGGCCATGTTTTCCTTTACAGGTTTACCTCAACAATGAATTATCTGCTGAGTCAGGGCACTAGTAGAGAAGCATCCCTGCTTACAAAAACCTGAATCTTTTAATGGAATTTATGGGTGGCAGCAAAGTCTGTAATACAAATGTGGAAACTAATGAACAAAACGTAAAGCACTGGTAAGCCCTGATCTCTTGATAAACTAATTGAAACACAAGCCAAGGATGAGGGGAAAAGTTTTACAAACATCAAGTAACCAAAAAGGGCAGAAGTAAATTACCTGCCCACACATCCACGTGGTGAAACAGATGAAACCCTTGAAAATCTGAGATGACCTATTTTGCCAAGATAACAGTATGAAGAGCATAAATTTTTATGACAGCCAGGACACAGAGCTGGGGAAGAAAGAAAGTGATTGTCCAGTCCCCAGCAGTGGCAGAATTTAAAGAAAGATGGCCTGCTCTCTTTGAACCATTCCAAGTAAATGATTTATTACTTCAGGTTTTCCTGAATCTCCATTTACTGATCACTATAGCATAAACAGATCTAGAATTAAATCATTATAACTTGGACTTGAGATACTATACATTTTTTGCTTAACAATATGCACTGAAGCCCCACAATTTGAAATTTTTTTTCATAGATTTTGGAGGAGTATTGGATTGCATAAAATTGACAGGTTGCTAAGTAAATGTCCCAAGTAACAACCAAACATTTGCTGTCTTACAGATAAATGAGGAGTTCCAAAAGGTGCAATCTGTTCCATTGGAATCAATGTTTACGTCCTAGCTGGACCAGTATACTTTACATTTCCTGCAGCTGATCAGTGCTAATGACAAGTTCTTGATGTGTGGTCAGCACATCAAGAACTTGTTGATGGAACTGATACAGGTGGGGCAGAAGAGTTTAAAAAGCTTGGAGGAACAATATTACGCTGAGTATTGTTCAGTTATCTTGCCTAATTTGGATGGATATTGCATTTAACATTATTTGTTTTCAAAATTGTTTAAGTTATTAAAAATGTGGTAGGTCACAAAATTAAATAGATTTTTTCCCCCATCATACTTTTATTAACTCAAGGACTCATGTGCCTTTGCAGCAAAGAAGAGAGACATAACTGAGATGCTTCACTGAGTGTAATGGGGAGAGTGGACACGAGTATATAATCTCTGACTATAGTGTAAATACTGTTTGAAAGCATGGTTAGATCAGTCTGGTGTACAATCTTAAACCATGGATGATTTTATGTGAACTGATTAAACTGTGGTTGTAGTTGTGGGTGGAAAGATCTAGCAGCAGGCAACTAGTTAGTAGGAGCCCCAGGATAGCCGATTTGCTTGGCATCATAGAATGGATGTCTCTTTGTTGTGTGTTTCACTATCTTGTTTGCTCTGACATTTCAGTTGACAGAAACCCTTCATTTTCATTAAGGCTTTTATTGTGAAACAAGGTGTTGTGGAAAACTCATTGACTGGAAAGCTTCCCATACAGCATTTGAAATGTAACTACTGCCATCTTTTTTTATAGTGGACATTCACCCCAAATCAAAAGTTCTTATTTTTCCTATCACTTGTAGTTTATTAATCTAGACCATTTTTGCATAAGTTACAGTGTTGGAGATATCTGCTGTAGAAAGTTTTGCCCTCTGTCAAATGCAATGGAAGTAGCTCTTTATTTACACTTGGACCCATTTGAGCATATTTAATATTAAAAAGTAAAATTAAAAAAATATTTCTATGCAACTGTATGTCCAACTACCGCTTCACAAATAAATATTACAAATTCTTACTACTGTTTTTGATTACAAAAAAAATAATAATCATTTTAGAGTGTGAAAAGTATGTTTAATGTGTGGTTTTGATAATTTTGTTATATTTTGACACACACACACACACACACACACACACACACACTAAAATTGCCTTTTTAATGAGATGGGCTTCTGAACATAACGACTGTCAATATCCATATATTTGATATCTTGGTCTTTATGTACATATCAGCAAATATCTGTACTTGGCTTTAGTAAACTGGAAAGAAGGTAGCACTGGTTACACTCAATAAAAGAATTGCCCTAAAAAAATCCATACAGGTAGTTTCTATCATCATGAATAAAACACCAGTGAAATGTTTGTCAAACCAATTACATGTTACGTTCATTTATAAATTGGTTCACACGTCAGTGGAAAAAAAAACCCTGAAGCTAAGACCAAGTCTTTTATTACCTCTGGACAAACTCAGTAGACACTCTTCTGACTTCCTTGATTTTAGCCACAGGTGACAGGATGTGTCCGTCAATGTTATGTGACATTAATGTAAAGTGGCTTTAGAATTTATTCTGTAGATAATATTATCTTTTAATGGACATTATTGTTTTCTTTAGAGTTCTAACTTTGTAAAATGGTTTTAAAAATTTTAATAAACGTCACAAAGAATGTACCCAGGACCAAATAATGAGCCATGTAGAAGCTGTCATGATCTGAATTAAACCACAACTTGTATTTAATTTATCTTTATTTTTCAAAAACAAATGAGAGAGTCTTAATGATTATGTGTATTGTGTTTCTAAGTCATGTAAAGCGAACAGCAGTGACCAGCGTTCATAAGGACCAGAAAATGCACAGTATGAAGATACATGTTTGGTGTGGGCCAGATGCAGTGGGCACCATCACTGAGGGAATCCCAGTGCATGTAGCCTACTCATCATCATATGTGAGAAATTGATGAAATATCAATTATGTTTATTGGAAACCATTCTACTTATAGGGCGATCATAGATAAATTCTTTCCGGGCTGGCACAATGGCATATTTGCTGTTATTAAAAAAAAAAAAAAGCTACATCTTGTGCACTTAGAAGAGAACACACCTTCAAGAAAGCTGCGAGAATTTATTTCCTGACACAGATGAATATGTTATGAAGGTTTCAGCTACCAAGAATTGTTTTCAACATCATGGAGTCAATACTATGGGTGCATCCCCAATGCTCCAACCTGGTACCACCACATGTTCTGGTACTGTCTGCCTTGGGCTTTTTGTCCACAATGATAATATAGAGGGAGTTTAGACACTGGGTGGGTATATCACAGGCATTAATCAGCTGGGAAGCCAGTTTTATGCTGTTTTACACACCAGTCTTTGGCACTTTTTTGTTTGCCTCTGATTTCAAGTTAAAGTACCTCAAAATGAATAAATACAACCCAAATTCTGGAAAAGTTGGGACATTTTTTAAAAATTTGAATAAAATGAAAAGACTTTCAAATCACATGAGCCAACATGTTATTTTACCGAACATATTTTACATATAATATTTTACAGAACATAGATAACATTACAAATGAATAAACTGAGAAATTTTACAATTTTATGCACACAATAAGCTCATTTCAAATTTGATGCCCGCTACAGGTTTCAAAAAAGTTGGCACGGGGCAACTAATGGCTGAAATGTACAAAGATTCAGCTGGGAGAACATCAAGGAACTAACTAAGTTAATTGATATTGGGTCTATAACATGATTAGCTATAAAAGGAATGTCTTAGAGGCAGACTCTCCAATCTGTGAAAGAGTGCGTATAAAGATTGTGAAATACTTAAAAACAATGTTCCTCAATGTCAAATTACAAAGGCTTTGCAAATCTCATCATCTACAGTGCATAACATCATCAAAAGATTCTGAGAAACTGGAGATGTCTCTGTGAGTAAGGGACAAAGCCGAAGACCTTTATTGGATGTGGCCCATGGTCTTCAGGCCCTCAGATGACACTGCATCACTCATCAGCATGACTGTGTCAATGACATTACTAAATGGGCTCAGGAATACTTCCAGAAACTGCTGTCGGTAAACACAATCCGCTATGCCATCTGCAGATGCCAACTAAAGCTCTATCATGCAAAAAGGAAGCCATATTTGAACATGGTCCAGAGGCGTCATCGTGTCCTGTGGGCCAAACCATAGGAAAAATGTGTTGCTCATCTGTTGTTCAGTCTCATCTCCTGAGATCAGTTTAAGCTTCTCATATTCATATCATTCTGTTATCATTTATTTCTGAATTACTTTTCTTAAGGGTCCCTTAGGAGCAAGAGATAAGCTAAAAAGAGAAAAGACATCAAGACAAAGGAGGTTGAGTTGAGATGATTATTTGAGCAATACTTGAAGTGGGATAAACAAAGGAGATCTCATAATTATATGCCCCTGATCTTAACTATGTGTTGGTTATTCTGAAGGAAATAAAAAATAACATGTGATGAATTTGAGACGTTTGAGACAAATCTGAGAAGTAGGGGCCCTAAAAGAGATCTTGTCATCGTGTGTCCTGTCTCCTTCAGGTCAGATCTTTTAATGAAATTAAAAGATTATTTATCTGTAGAAACTAGAATTAACTGTAAAAACAATACTCAAAATCGAAAAGTTTAACACTTTTTGGGTAACAGCATTAGCACAATGGTGTATCAGTACCCCATTAGTATTTGGGTAGCAGCATTTAAACCTTTTTTTTTTTAACATTAAAACAAAATACAAAAATATAAAAAGGAATGACGTATATTTTTGAAACTATAAACATACATATACACATACACACATACACATTCACACACTAATGTATAATAGAAAAAAGTCAACCACCTTAATGATTAGAAGAGACAACATATGATACTTACTTTTAAGATATGCATATTACCATTTCTGAATACATATTTTTACATAAAATAATAGATAAAGTTAGATATATGAAAATATATACAAATCGTATGTGAGCTATGAGTATAATTCATATCTACATAATATATTAAATAAGAGGAAAATATTAAATCAGAGTATCAGTATAAATCATATATGTACATAAGATGTAAGTATGATCAGAGAAAAGGGAACCATACAAATCATATACAGAGTATCAATATCATTCATATAAATGTAATAGATAAAAGATCTATATCAGAGAAATGGAAAATTTATACAAAGTTGTGTAGAGAATTTATATACTACACAGAGAAAAAGAGAAGCATTAAAGGCTGTACAAAGCACAGAGAATAACATGTAAATGTACATTCTCAAGTTAGGTTTACACATAAACACATCATCCCCATCTCAAACCTGTATTATTTCTTTACAGTCGCAAATTCAGACAGGAATATGCTGCACAATACTCGGGCATCTAGCTGTTTGGCTCCGTGCTATCTGATTGGCTACCCGTCCAATATGGCGGCCGCATTTCTCGCTCTTCAACAGCTAATGCGGCGTCTACTCTTTATTATGTTTATTATGCCATACAGTCAAATATCAGAATCTTCCATTAGCAATTAATATTAAAAACGCTAAATCATTTGTACTGTATCATAACTACATGTAAGAAATTTGGACCAAAACGAAAGAAAATGCTTGAACATCAGTTTAGAATTCAGAGTTACACACTTCATTGCATCAGTCCATGAGTAGAGTGGGTACCGCTCCAAGATGGCGGCACTGCGGCTCGTCAGGGCTAGTAGTATTAGCGGCTAATGCGGCGTCTATTCTTTATTATGTCTATGGTTCACGCCGCCGCGTCCCCCATTAATTTCTGATAATGGACACCTCGTCGGGCATTAAACCTTGCATATAGTGACTACACCTAAAGCAGTACTGTCAAATATTTAAAAGTCAAGGCCACCAAATTAAAATGCATAGTGTAAGCTAATTTCGAAGATTTATGCTAACATTACTTATTGGACAGACTCCACTTCAGGTTAACTCCACCTTACAACGGACAGCTCTGTCGTCACAACAGGTAATTATTTCACCTCTTTACAAAGTTAAGACTAATATAGATTATGGTTCTTACCTCTACAAGTCTCACCGTGTCCGGAACATCACTTGCCGTATTAACGACCAACGGAGACGTCTCTCACTCGCTCTTGTTTTCTTCCGAACTTTCCTTTCACTCTTAGGTTCAAAATAGCGCGCGCCTGACGATTACTTCTTCTTCGTCGTTTCCGGCAGGCTAAACTGGCATGTGGCATATTACTGCCACCAACAGGTCAGACTTGGTATAAGACCGTTTCGAAACTTAAAACGGTTTCAGGATATCTCTCCTCCATCCTCAGCTCGATTTCCTCGATCAGTGGCATCTCACAGAATTTTTTTTTTTAAATCAGAAGGTTTTTAACTCACCATGGAGTGGTATGAAAACTGCAAATGTACACCTTCTCGTGCACCTAGCAGACAGTGTCAGGGCCCTTGGCTTGTTATGAACTCATTCATGTTTCCATTTTGAAGATAGAAATGGTTAATTTGTTAAGGCTCATACATGGAAATCAAAACATACCTATGCAGATGGTCCATGCAGTCAAACTTGTGCAGTCTATTCCTGTTATTTCACAAACCATAAAGCCAGGAAAAGTCATAGCTGAATTATACACACGGATGAATAAAGTTTTTGTAAGGAAAACAATGATTTGTCTAGGACTGAATAATACTGAGCATCTAGTGAACTTCAACTGGACCTCAGTTCACCTGTCTACATTGGAAAGATGTGCTGGTCACTGTATCAATCCTAAAACAGTTAGGATCTTTTACAGGGCACAAGTTAAGAGAAATTATCGCACATCAAAACACTATGGGAAAGGCAATTAAAGAAACAATTTTACAGTTGTTTTTTCTAGGGAAGGACAAACACTAGAAAAGTATGGACCGATTGATTTTTTCTTTAGCTCAGAACAATCATGTGCCAAATGGGCCCTTGTTCATGAATTCAAAGGTGCAGGTTTTTCTTTGCTGCAAGATAGTGTAACAAATGATACATGCTGTCATGTTGTTCCCCTGTTGGAAACCTCTGCCAGTACAGTAGTTTCCTTGGACTGCGTATAGGGTAAAGTTGTTTTCCTTGTCTTGACATCTATGCCTGGCATTGGGTTTGCAGCTCATTTCCCAAACACACTTGAAAAGTTTTAACCGATTAAGACCTGAACTGGCCTAAAAAGCCACAAATCAAATGATTGATCATTGTAATAACATACTCTGAACATGCACACCTGTCTGGCCATTTGCCGTGAGCGCTTTGTAAAGTTAGATGATTGTCGAATCGGCCCCGATTTATCTTGAACCTATAGAGGATGCAACAAAGGGCCTACAGTGTGTGGTGGCAAGATGCATTGCCTCTACTGTATTATTAGGGTCACTTGAATGATTATTAAAATAGTATGTGCTCTATTATGTGTTCCACTACCCAAGACTGCTCCACTGTTTTACTACAACACAGCTTTGCTGTGAATTCTGTAAAAAAAAATCAACTGTGTATTCATCTACATGTCTACTTTACTGTCAGAAAACAAGTTCAATAAATTGACAGCACAATGTAAACATCTAGAAAGTTCATACATTTTAAAAAGTTTCAAAGGTGTTTTCTGAGCACATCATGGCTGTTTGTGTTAATAGTTTCAGTTTTCAAACTTAAAATTGTAAGTAATGAGATGATGTGTGTAAGAAATAAGTTTTGTAAGTTGAACATTATGTAAATTATACATAATCTTATACATCATAATAAAGAGAAAATAGAGGTGTAATGATGTGTCATACTGAGACTTATTTGAGAGCTTGCACTCATTTTTTTTTTTTTGCTGAGATAGAAAAGAGACTAACCTGAGAATTTAAATAGTAAGCAGTGAGAGACAGAACAATGATACTTCTCAGTGAGACATAACTGAGATAGGGGTTCGAAGTAATGATATCAAATTGAGACATACTTAAGGGCAGAACAATATGTGTAATTTTCTCTTAGCTGAGGTCAGGAAAAGAGAGAATGTGAGAGAATTTAGAGAGCTCACACAGTGCTCACTGTGAGACTTATTTCTCAGGAGACACATTTGAGAAGAATAAGAAAACTACTTTAGTCTTGATTAGTGCTCATTTATATTTAGGAGATGTGAATGTAACATAAAAGAGATCTCATCTTCAATTTTGCTTTGCTATGGAAAGACTCATGTGAAATGCGCTGTTTTAATGTGGGAAAGTGTTCTATGGTCAGACGAGTCCAAATTTTATATTCTTGTTGGTAATCACGGCGGCAGTGTCCTCTGGGCTAACAAGGAGGGAGACCTTCTAGCGTGTTATCAGCATTTAGTTCAAAAGCCAGCATCACTGTTGGTATGGAAGTGCATGTTTTGGAAAGAACTATGAATGATGAAACATATATAAAGGTTTTAGAGCACTATATGTTCCCCTCCAGATGATGTATGTTTCAGAGAAGGCCTTGTGTATTTCAGCAGGAGAATACAAAACCACATACTGCAGCTATTACAACAGTATGGCTTCATCGGAAATTAGTATGAATTGGCCTGCTGAACTGGCCTTCCTGCAGTCAAGATCTTTCATCTATAGAGAACATTTAGCGCATCATTAAATGAAAAATACGTCAAAGACGTACACACGTACCACAAACTCTTCAGCAGCTGGAAACCTGTATCAGGCCAAATCGGACCAAATTCCAACACCAAAGCTCCAGAGACACATAACCTCGATGCCCAGATGTCTTCAAACTTTTTTAAAAGAAAAGGAAATGCTACACCATGGTAAACATGCCCCTGTCCCAACTTTTTTGGGACCCATAGCAGGCATCAAATTTGAAATGACCTTATTTTGTGCATAAATTTGTAAAATTTCTCAGTTTAAACATATATGTTTTTCATGTTCTATTGTGAATAAAAGCTGAATGGTAGCCATGATGGTAAAAACAAACCTTACCTGGAGACTTGTGGCTAATATCCACAAGTCTTCAGGTAAGGTTTGTTTTTACCATCGTGGCTACCATTCAGCTTGGTAAGTGTGTTGAGAGTAGGGTGTTTTGTAGTTCTTCCTCTGTCATTGTTAATAATTTTATCTTTGGTAGGTGTACACTATTTATCTAACTGACAGAGAAGACTGTAGCATTAGAAGTGCACATTCAGACTTTAGAGAGGGCTAGTGAGAGTGAGAGTAGCATTGGTTCTGTAGCGGAAAGTCTGGGTGCCTTAGGCACAGATAGTAACCCCCCTCCGCCGGCATCAGAGCCCTTACAGCGGACTGAATGGGTGACGACTTCTCCAACCCTAAGGTCCTGTCCTAGGCCCGCAGCGTTTTCTCTATACATGCTCCCTTTGAGTGATATTATCTGAGAACATGGTATTAACTTTCATTGTTACACTGATGATACACAGTTATATATTTCATATAACTTCCTCTTATTAAATTCTGATAAAACAGAAGTACTTGTGATCGTATCACAGGTAGCTAGAAATACGTTTTCTGATTATGTAGTAACTTTGGATGGTGTTTCAGTTTCATCATGTAAGGCAGTAAAGGACAGTCTTTCATTTGAAGCTCATGTAGATAGTATCAGTACTCAGATAGCTTTCTTTCATCTTAGGAATATTGATAAAATAAGAAATATGATGTCAATGCCTAATACAGAAAAAATGTTCATGCCTTTGTTACCTCGGGATTAGATTATTGTAATATGTTACTGTCTCGATGTTCTAATAGGCATACATAAACAAGCTACAGCTGGTCCAGAGTGCAGCAGCAAGAGTCTTTACTAAAACCAGAAGATATGAGCATATCACCCCGATCTTATTTGCACTGCACTGGCTCCCAATTAAATTTTGAATTGAATACTTTTAATTTATAAAGCACTTAATGGTCTCACACCACATTATCTTAGCAAACTTCTTGTCATAAATGATCAAAAGGTGCAAGCTTTTCATTTGTGTGCTTCATTAGTGATACCTTGAATAATGAAGACTATTGCAGGGGGCAGAGCTTTCTTTTACAAAGCCCATCAGTTATGGAATAACCTTCTTTTAACTGCTTATGATATAAGTAGGGGGAGGTGCTATTTCCAGATTCTTCTCGTGTGCACCTTTATGCGTTACCTGGACCTTTTCTAGCATTACTATGGCCTCCATTTGTAAATACAAGCCGAAAACCCATATGGACGGGGCATTTAAAGGTACCCAAAATGACGTGATGAAAGAAAATTCCTAAAAAAAATTAGTATCTTCAAAACTATTCACCCTAGAGAGTGGGTGCACAAACCGTGTATTTATATTCACTTTTCACTATATATATATATATATAGTAGAATTTTTCAAATTTCTTAAATTTAAATAACTGTACTCAGAAAAAAACAGATTCCTTATCAAGAAATTATTAGTTTTTTTTTTTATTTACCCAAAAGACATTTGGTATGCTTTTTTGAACAATTGAAAACTGTGGTAAACACCATGTAACATGAAACATGTTTTACATTTACATTGTAAATTTTTCAATGATTGGTGTGTGCAGGAACTTTTACTTTTAGAAGCTGTAATGCATGATTCTTATAAATTAGGGTACAAATATGAGGTGACACAGAGGGCAAACTCCCTCAGTCATCCATTAACATGAGAAAGATAAGAGAACACACATGCCAGATGTGGAGGAAGCAACAAAAGAGCCTTCAAATTGTTAATCCTGCTGACTATAGAGGGCTGCCCCTTTTTATAGCAGCACCCCCTCCCTCCTTCAGTAATGATCCTCAGCTGAACTGCTCCCAACAAATCACTTATACCGCTACATTTTGCCCCTACTATTTGGATCGTCGACCCAACAATCCAGAAATTAAAACTAGCCTCGAATGCTAGTTCCAAGGTCTAAACCAAGCAAAAACAGCATTGGACACAAAAGCAGAGTT
>JAOUQZ010038468.1:0-14030 GCA_028564935.1 Neosilurus hyrtlii
CAAACTCCACACAGAAACGCCCGAGCTGGGAATCGAACCCAGGATCTTCTTGCTGTGAGGCGGACGTGCTAACCACTACGTCACCATGCTGCCCTCCTGTTGCCTTCTTCTTAATAAAAATCAGTTAAATTAAAATATTTATGGTTCATCATGGCTGACTTGCTAACCTTAGCATGTCAGGCCTGGAATAAGAGCATGTTTTCCAACAGCTTGCAGATTTATTTGCAGAAACAGATTAACTTATGCAAAAGGTGACTACAGTTGATACTGCATTTACAGCTTCTGTTATACATTTCTGCCCTTTCCTTTTAGCCATTTTTTTCATTCCACTGTTCACATTACTTAAAATGATCCCAAATCTTCTTTGGGACTCTGACAGGGGAACTTCAATTTCAGAGTTTTTAAGGTGATGTCCCCCCTCTAACTTCGATGCCATTCTTCTGAATATAACACTAATGGAAGGTGTAGCCTTATATGGTAGTATTAGGGCATGAATTATGCAAATCTTCAGTTCTCATGAGTTCTCACTTTAGACTGCACACTTTATTTAACATTATGACAGGTGTGTTAATGCCAGTGGGTTGGCTGTCATTTGAGGCCATAAAAGTTCATTTATATTCCCAAAATCTATCTCCAAACCCCAAGTCACATACACTTGTGGCACAAGGAGGGTCTCATCTGCTCCCTGTGAGAATGGCACAGTACTCATGTGAACAAGTGGTGCTATAGTGGTGCTCTGGTCTCCATGGAGTCCTTTAAATACATAATCAACCCCCTTTTCCACTTTAACTGACTTAAACCCCCCCCCCCCTCTCTCTCTCTCTCTCTGACACATGCAGTGAGAATCCAGCTGGTGGTGGCAAATCTAAATGATGCAAACATTACATTAGGAATCTAATTACCTGGGTACCTCACTTTGGCCCAATTCAGCTCAGGAGCAGGACAACATTGTATTGACATAAAAACAACCAGCTCTGTGTGTGCAGTTATGCAGCTTTTACTTCACCAGCACTAGGAAGGGTTAAATCTGCACTGCCCATAAAAAAACAATCATTTGGTGTTAAATAATCAATTACTGAAAATACTTACCACAGTGATTAATACATATTATTTGGCAACAGTTCTCTTAGTCTTAACTGGTACAGTAGTTTATCATTTCTTATACAAAAAAGATGTTACTGATTTTCACAATTATGGATCTTAAGAGCCAAATTCAACTGCATCAAGTAAACAAATCAGAAAATGTCAAAAATTACTGAAATTGGGTTAAGAACTGTTTGAAATATGATTAAAACTCAATAGGACCACAGTAAACTGTAAACTCCACAAAAGCAACATGGATGTTAAAAAAATCACTTTTCAGATTAAATGTATTTATTTTATTTTGATATACTGCATTAATCCTGCAAGGGAAATTTGGCCTCTGCATTTTGTATTTATTAAATGATATTACTGACAACAGGTGGCACAGTGATGCAGTAGTTAGCACGTTCGCCCCTCAGAAAGAAGGTCCCAGATTTGATTCCGGGAAATCTGAGTTTGCATTTTCTCCGGTTTCCTCCCATAGTCCAAAAACATACACAATAGGCTAATTCAAGGTTCCAAATCACCCCTAGGTGTGAGTGTGGATGTGGATGGTTGTATGTGTGTTGGCCATGCAATGACCTGGCGAGCTGTTCAGGGTCTACCCTGCCTTCGCCAAAGATGGGTCGCCAGCCTCCCCGCGAACCTAATTAGGATTAAGCGGATTAGAAAATTAATGACTCAATGAATCAATGTAATACTGACAGCATATGTTGGTTATGGTTATTGGAATACAGCTGAAACTGTACAGCTGATTCATTTTAGCAATGAAATAGAATGCAAAAATCCTACAATTGTTTTGGCAACATTTTCCACCATGTGTCAGGTATGTTGCTGCTCATAATTTTGTTGCTTGTTTGTTTGTTTTTTGTTTTTAAATAATGAGTGTACCTCTGAATAGTAGTCTGTTGGCTGCATTGATCAGTGTACTCCAGAACTGAATTACTCATTCATTGTTACCCCTGCCTTGGGTATTGCAAATAAAAATTTTTAACTAAATATAATCCAGCTCCTCTTCAATGTGTTTCTAGAGGCAAGCTAAGGTTAATCAATGAAGTGAAACATTGTAGGTTTGGACCTGAGTAGGAGAGCTCAGAAAGCAACCTAATTCAGGGAAAAAAATAAAAGGACTTTAAAAATATTTGTTACACAATGTCACACTGCTTGTGCTTCTGCTTACATTACCACATTTCTTGACTATGGTCTCCCACAAAACACTAGCAAGGGTCACCAGCTTCTTAAAGAGATATTTGTCAAAGAGTGTTTAAAATGGAAAGTAAATTAAAGTGTTTTTTTTCTGCATTTAAATCCTACAGGATCCTGGAGAGGGCATAGGAGTTTGTCCAACCTGTCCACATGTGCTTTGTGGACTTGGAGAAGGCTTTCGACCTTGTCCCTCAGGCTATCTTGTGGGATGTGCTCCGGGAAAATGGAATACTGGGCCCGTTGCTACGGGTAATTCGGTTTCTGTATTGCCAAAGCCAGAGCTTGATCTACATTGGTAACAACATGTCAAATTAATTTCCAGTAGGGGTTGGACTCTGCCAAGGCTGCCCTTTGTCACTGATTCTGTTCATAATTTTTATGGATAGAATTTGTAGGCACAGCCAAGGTGTTCAGGGGTTCTGGTTTGGTGGCCATAGGATCTCATCTCTGCTTTTTGTATATGACGTTGTCCTTTTGGCTTCATCGAGCCGGGACCTCCACTGGAGCGATTTGCAAATGAGTGTGAAGTGACTGGGAGGAGAATCAGCACCTCCAAGTCTGAGGCCATGGTTCTCAGGTGGAAAAGGGTGGAATGCACCCTCCGGGACTGGGATGATGTCCTACCCCAAGTGGAAGAGTTCAAGTATCTCAGGGTCTTGTTCACGAGTGAGGGAAGGATGGAGCGGGAGATTGACAGGCCACAGGTTGGCAGGCCTCTCCCTTAAAGATGGGGTGAGAAGTTCTGTCATTCGGGGGGAGCTTGGAGTAGAACCACTGCTTCTCCGCATTGAGAGGAGCCAGTTGAGGTGCCATCCCCCAACTGAAGTTGATGGCCTAAAATTTTGGGTTTTGGTTTATAATGACCATTCAGGAGATGGTAGGTAGGCTTTTTTCCCCTCTGACCATGCTAGAAACAACTTTTTAGCTTTTGGAATGGGTTCTGTCCATCCATCTGTCTGTCCTTCACACTTTAGTTTCCGGACTTTTACTTACTGTGCATTGAAGCTGGGGCTTTCAAACTTGGTATGCTGACTCACTATGAGTGCTAGGATGAGTTTGTGTGTGAGTGACCATGACCTACTTTTCAAGGTCACAGAGGCAAAACTGTATAATATTAGGTTTCCAGACATTTACTTGCTGTGCAGTGAAGCTGGGGCTTTCAAACTTGCTATGCTTGTTCTATATTGGCATATTATAAAATGGTTCTTTCGGCAGGAGCATCTGGACCCCTGTGGTCTATACTTTTATGGTTCATCTCAAATAATATAATTCAAACATATTTTACAATAGGGGCAGTGGTGTACCGGCAGTAGGGTGCTGGATTACTGATCCAAAGATCGGGGGTTCAAGCCCCACTGTTGCTGGATTGTCACTGCTGTCCCCCTCCGTTGCAGCTATCTGGGTTATCAAAGGCCAGCCATGTCTCTCAATGTCTGTGGTAAGAGGCAGGTAAAAGAACCTTTGCTGACTTTCAAAAAGAGTAAACTGCATTGTGTCAGCTTGCTTCTGCTCTGTGATGGCCTGGCGAGCTATCCAGGGTGTACTCTGCCCTCGCCCAGAGTCAGCTGAGATGTGCACCATCCCTTCTGCAACCCTAATTAGGATTAAGCAGTTCAGAAAATGGATGAATAATAAATATTTTTACATAATGAATAAAATACATTTAATTACACAAAATAACAGTATATTTTAAGAAAAATACATCTAATTAAATAAAATGTCTTACACCAAATTAATATTTTACCAAAATCCAGTATTTTATTT
Source organism: Neosilurus hyrtlii (assembly GCA_028564935.1). Lineage (NCBI taxonomy): Eukaryota > Metazoa > Chordata > Actinopteri > Siluriformes > Plotosidae > Neosilurus > Neosilurus hyrtlii. The sequence continues at coordinate 4,054 of JAOUQZ010038468.1, forward strand.
TACTTTACTAAAATTAACATATGAATTAATATGCAAATACGTTTACAAAGCAGCTCCATATGCAACTTTTTAAAAAGCATGGCTGCCTTAATACACTTATAATTTCATTTTACTATTTTAATAGTATTTAACAAACACATAAATGTCTCTATACCCTCATTAACAGACAAGTATAGAAATCCATCAGGTGTGTGTGTGTGGGTGTGGGTGTGTGTGTGTGTGTGTGTGTGTGTCGTCTGCAGCACACATCCCTGATGAAAAACAGACACGCATCAAAAAGGCAAACCGGCAGAGTCTCTCACCTAACAAACGGGTGTGGAAGTGTTTCTAAACTTTTGCAACTAATCTTTATATGGGGTGCCAATAAATGTGGAGGGCACTGTACAGACACACTGTATAAGGGAACTCTTTTAATTTGAAAGAGTCAAATCAAGTGGGTTTGTCTTTTTGCTTCTCCATCTGTATTTGGACAATGTTACAATTCTTATAAATTTGCCTCTCTACCTCTTCACAGTGGATTTGAAATGAAGCCACCAAGTTATGATTGAAGTGGAGACTTTTGGCTGTTATGGTGCAACGAAAGTATTGCATTCATGCTTTTGGAATAACAATCAGTTTTACACATAATTACTCCGTTTTCAGAGGCTCAAAATAATTAGACAATTGATGACCAGCAGATTCATGGCCAATTATAGCCTGTTTCTTCATTATATCTTGACAAAGGAGATTAAATGTCTGGATTTAATTATGAGTGGTGAATCTTTATGGAAAAAGTTAATATAACTTCCAAAGCTCTGTCAATGCAATTAAAGGAAGTCATCATTAGGCTGGGAAAATAAACACACATATCATACCTATCACCTTTAAGAACTATTTTGCAACATCAAAAGATCTGTAATAGCACAGAAGACATCAAAACCGAATTATCTCCTTTTTTCTTTGGAGAAAAAAACAACATTTACACTATACAACGTATTATTAGACAAGCATGTGGGTAAGTAAGCTAGGATTTTCTATTTTATTCTTGCTGCATAGCAGGGGTTCCTTTCACTCTATGTGTGCTGCTGTAGTTTTTTTTTTTTTAATTTAACTGTTGATATTATATATTTTACTTGGCTGTTATAAGTTTCATTTAGTGACTACAGCATGAAAAATATTTTTATTTCCATTTCAGATTGCTAAGCAACAGATTATTACTATTTTGAAAGTGGCTAATTCTTTTCTGTACCAACTGTAGCTAGTATAATGAGTGCTTTATCTTCCAGTGCAAATGTTCATTAGAGAGTGACTTTATTTCACAGCCAGGATTGCTGTTCTTGAGCTTGCAGCAACCCGCTGGGTTAGGTGGGGCCGACCAATAGGAATGGGCTGTGATATGAGCGTGGATTTATCCTTATGAAGTTTAAGGTGAAGTTTCACAGCAGCCACTGAGGCATCTTCTGGAGTACCCGTAGGTTCAACCAGGCTCTGGAACACCTGACAGTGCTTGAAGAAAATCCTAGAAGAACAAAGAATGCCTGAGTTTTGTGCTTAGCAGCACATTAAAAACCATGAAACCCTCCTAATGATGCCATATGTGTTCCTTAAACAATTGATCATTAACAATCAATGTTCCCTTAACAGTTGTACATACTTTTCTTTTTAGGCAAAAATATTCATATACCACAATAGATGACAACATGGCTCCTTGCAGTACAATAATATCTCTGGTTTGTCCTGAAATAAGCACAAATGAGTAATAGCCCTATAAAGTTCATGAATGTGGTGTCAGCAAGTTTGGTTATCAGAAGAAATGTTCTCATAAATGTAACCGCTTTTTCCACAGTTATATTGTGCTCCAAGTTAAATGGCTCCATGAAGCCTGTGGCTTTAATGGTTAGCAAAGTAAGTGAATCTCTGTAATATGAAGTAAAGTAATTTTACACTAGTTTCAGTTTTATGGCTGTACTGTATCCAGTGTAACTATTCCAACCACGCATTCATTCATTCATTCATTCATTTTCTGAACCGCTTATTCCTAATTAGGGTCGCGGGGAAGCTGGCGCCCATCTCAGCTGACTCTGGGCGAGGGCAGGGTACACCCTGGACAGCTTACCAGGCCATCGCAGGGCCAACAGTCACACAACCATCCGCACTCACACTCACACATAGGGGTGATTTGGAACAGCCAATTAGCCTACCATGCATGTTTTTGGACTGTGGGAGGAAACTCACGCAAGCTCAGGGAGAACATGCAAACTCCACACAGAAACGCCCGAGCTGGGAATCGAACCCAGGACTTTCTTGCTGTAAGGCTAACCATTGCGCCACCGTGCCGCCTCCAATTACGCAGTGTGCACATATTTACAGAACAATTAGTCTTTTTTGTAGTAATAAATATTTTTCAGTTATTATTCTTTTTCAGCAAACAGTTCATTAATGTAAGTTTAGTAGAAACAGAATAGTTTCTTCTGTTATGTACCTTGTTTTCTCTTTCTGCTTAACAGTCATATTTTCTAGTAAGAGCCAGATTTTGGCACCTCCTTGTGTTTCCTCACAGTAATGACCTTGATAATATTTTGTGCAATTTATTCCATGTGCAGCCTAATATTAAGGATATATCATTGTACTTTAACCTGTATCCTAATAATGATTTGAATTATAATAATAATAAAGCTGTATTATAATGTGGAAAATTACTGTATGAATAATAATTGTATTTGCACTGTGTGGTACTGCTTAGTTGATAATTGGCTACAATTGAATATTTATATATGTCATCTTTTTTTATCAAATTTGACTTAATTAAAAGAAACCTGGTTTTATGCAAGATTAATAAAATTGCATGATATGACAAATTAAGCTTAATTGACCCACACATCACTAAATATTGTAATATACATACATAAGCTGTATGGTATTAATGAGTTACTGATTACTGTGAATTACTGTTACTGAAACACAATATTTACATGATGTCATGTGTCTTCTATATCATTACCATAGAAGTCCACAAATCTGATTGCATAAGCAGCATAAGCATTCAGCAGTGAGGATCAACTGAATATAATTTGTGATGATTACAGTATAGATGGCACAGTGGCATATTGGTTAGCAGTTCCGCCTCACATCCACATGGTCCAGAATTTAATCCCTATGCCTGCCAGGAGGGTTTCTGTATAGAGTTCTGTTCCTTCAGGTGCTCTGGTTTCCTCCCACAGTCCAAAGACATGCACATTAGGCTGACTGGCTATTCGAAATTGTTCCTAGGTGTGAATTTTCAGATTAGAAGAGGATTCAGGGCCTATGCACTAAATCGCAAAGAGAGTTATGGATACACTGCAACAGAGGGACCAAGCAGTAGTTTATGAATCCATGACCTCTAAAACTTAGCCATGAAAGTGTGAGAGGACAACAAAAATGATTACATTTGTTCATTTGCTAAACTACCTTATCCTACTTGACTGACGGGGAGGCTGGAGAATATTTCAGCAATTTCTGGTAAATGTGGGGTGCATCCTGACTGGGGTGCCAGTCCATCGCAAGGTCATCACACACAATCTTTCGCACATCTAGGGGCAACTTGAAACAACCAATTAGCCTAATGTGGATGTCTTTGGACTGTGCGAGGAAATCACATTGTCTGGAGGAAACCTGTGCAAGCACAGGGAGAACATGCAGACTCCACCCTGAAATGCCCTGGCTGGGCCTGAGATATGCTAACAAATACACCAACATGCCACCCAGGATGATTAAAGTATAAACTAAGTGTATCTGTAAAACTGAATGTCAAATTGTCATTAACCATTATACCATGGTTAATGAAGCTGCAACTGTGAAGACTTTTATTTTGTTCCCATATGAATAAATCATTTTATATAAAGAGCACTTTCAACAGTCGTATCAGTGGCCAAGCATCTTTCAGCTAACATTTCTGCCAGCCCAAATGAAACACCAAACTTGCTTTTGGACTAAGTGTATATCACCTTGGTCTGGTTTCCTTTTCTGAGAGCCAGGTTCTCAGACAGCTGGCCAAGTACTAATTTTGGCTCTAAGTGTGTCACCTCATATACATGGTGGAGATAACTATGTGATGTGTGGCTGGAGAGTGAACCCACTGTACCTGGCCACCCACAGCCCCTCTATGCATTTCCAAGACAAAGCAGTAAGTTTAAACCTAGGCCAGCTGCTCAAGCTGTGATCAGGTCCTACACCTCCTGGAGTACAGACACTTTTACATTTGTTCATGCGTCCAACTGTTTTTTCCACTCCCCACCACCATCTGTGCCCTTAATGGTGCTGTCCAAGGCTTGTCAGTCACTGATAACCAAGCATACACTGATACACTCTTACACTCAAAGCTGCTCATATATGTTTGTATACATTGTACAATATTAAAACAGTTATTGTTGAATATACTCTAAATTATTAATAACCCTTCTGAAAATATGAATAAATGTGTATGAAAATAAAACATGCCACGGTTTGCTTTCATCACTATGATTATTATTTTTTTTATTGATAATAATAATTACATTTGTATCACTTTGTTATTTAATTAATTAATTGTTGCCCAACACATTTATCAATTTATAATTATGTTTAATGTGGTTAAACATCAGTAAAACAAGTTAGCTCTCTTTCATGAACTTAAACAGACAAAATTATTAATAAAGAATAAAGCTTTATTCTAGGGCAGTGGTGGCTCAGTGGTTAAGACCCTGGCTTACTATGCAGAAGGTTAGGGGTTCAAGCCCCAGTACCACCAAGCAGCCACAAAGCAAAGTTTAACCCTTATTTGCTCAGTTGTATAAAAAATAAAAACTGTAAGTTACTCTAGATAAGGGTGTCGGCCAAAAATGTAAATTGAAAAAACTTTGCAACTTCTTGTGGTTGCAAGAAACTAAATAAACTAAAAATTTGTCCACTCCACCTACTACAGCACATGAAAACCCATTATATAATTCCTTAGCCATGTTATCTATCTTGAATGGTATGCCATAGCTTTTCATAATCAGCAATAGACTATACCTGTGGACTGAATTAAATGCTTTCTCATAGTCTACAAAATGAAAATTTGCTTAGTAGTTCATCTGCCTGATATGAAAGCCACTTTTCTGAGCGTCGACTCAACTAAAGCTTGTATCCTGTCAGCTACAGTTTTCATACAGTAGAATGTTGAGGCCTAATGTGCCACCTGGCATGAAGAGGATAGGTCAAGGTGAAGATGAAAATTTAAAAAAAGGATAAAATAATAACAAGTTTGATCACATGAGTTTCACAGATAAAATTCCTCAATGAGTGGTGTTTATTTTTTATGATATGTCTCTGTCCATGCTTACGATATCAATACTGAACTTCCTCACAACTTAGAACCCATTAACAAACATGATTGGACAGAATTTTCATAAATTACTGCCTGTAATTTGCTTATTCATCTGTGAAATAGAAAGTGTGAAGGGAATATATTCTAGGCAGTACTAAGAAATTACCTTAAAACCTTTTAAACTTTTAAATTGATTTAAAAAAGTCAAAATAAGTCTTATTCATGAAAGTGTATAATTTGTAACTGCACCTTCCCAAGGAATAATTTTCACAGAAATAATTGCAAAATATCTATAAATAAACACTATGTTACAGAGTATATTTCTGGAAAGTTTGAAGCTCCAGCTTTTTTTAATTATAAATTACAGCAATATTAATACAGGATTTTAACAAAGTTGACATAACAGAGTTGACAAAGCTGTTACGCTGGTACCAATAACTGATAGAACCAAATGCAGGACAGACACGACAAGATAAGGTGAAAACAAGGATCCTTTATTAGGAACAAGGCTAACGTGGTATATGAACACTATGAAATATCGGCTGGATCGTGGTACGTACACTGAGATACGTCCTCTCTCTATGACGGCACAAGACGATCCGGCACGGGAACAAGGAATAGCAGGCCTTTTATCTTGCGACGGGATGCGGAACAGGTGGGATAATCAGGGCGGAGCCTGTAATTAGAAAAACACACACGGGAGAGGAGAGAGCAGATCAAACAGATAGACATGACCTAAGTCCTACTGCGGGACTTCACAAAAGCTCTAGGGGACATATGCTGGAAACGCCTTTTTTTGTTTCTGTCTTTGGATATATACAGCTTAAATTGTCAAGACATGAATGAACTTTTATATCAGAATAAATCTGGTAAAATCCAATTTAATATCTGGAGAACTGATGCTAAAGTAGTGACAACATTATTGGGGACACAGCACATTACTAATTCAGCATGGGTACCCATAACTACAGTTAAGATAGGTGTTGCTTTTTTTTTGTACATACATTTGGGTGCGATTATAGAAAATTACTATTTTTTCATTCATACAAAAGAAAAAAACTGCAATCTTTTTCTTTGAGTGGAACATATGCATTTAAAATATGCATTTCTATGATATTGTTTCTTACCCATACTAAATTGTGACAACTTTTACAAATTACTTTTATAAGTATTAAGTACTTAAGGTACTGTAGTCTTTCTGACATTAACTGTGCATGTTCATGTATTTAAAGGGCCTAAAATTAACCAACCTGGATTTACACAAAAATCACACAATGTACGATATTATGTTGATGTCCAGAAAATAGTTACTAATGTGACTAGTATGTAATTTTAACTACTTTTAGGAAAAAGTATTAATTAACCCATTACTTAGGTTACTTGATGCATATATTCTAGATAAAGGGTTTCAGTCTAGTTCATGAATGATTCACCATCCTATCATACTAGTTAGCTGTTTGAACTCCAGCTGACAGACTGACATACCACTGAACTTTTTCCTGCCTTGATATGATTTGGGACATTAACCACTTCTCAGATTTGCCTCAAAAAAAAAAAAAAAAGAAAGAAAGAAAGAAAGAGACCCTTTCCTTCACCACTGCTCAATAGCTATTTGATAAGAATTCTGCATAGATGGAGATTTTCCTTGTCTAGTAATTCCTACACAAAGGTTAACCTTTAAACAGCAGACATTGCACTGGGTCCATATGAGGAAATGCATATTATTTGTGATACAGTTTCCATTTGAGATCATACAAGGCCCATGTACTAGAGACTGTTGCATATAATGTTTTCTGCACTCCTAGAGCCCAGTATAGGTGCAGGTGCCCCGGCTGTGTGCCAGCTGTTGTTTGTAAAAGTACAGTACATAATCCTCCTTCTCCTCTTCCCAGAGTCCATTATTCTGTCAACAAAACAGTCTCTATAGCAAACTGTAGAACATTGTGGTCTATATGATGATTGTCACGTAGTGTGGAATTATTCTTAGGCTGATCTCATCCATCTTATTTGCCAGAAACCTGGAGTTGGCCAGGATAAGACTTGAAAGTGATGATCTGTATTGGAGGGCTTGGGCACATGACCCATTCCTGTGCTTCTTTTTCCTTTCTCTCTGCTGCCTACACTCCTTCTCCAGTGGATTAACAATTTCTGATGGAATCTGGTGTGCAGAAAATCTCAGGGGGAAAAAGTTGACTCAAATGTGAGCTCTGTGTTGCACAGAAAAATGGGATCATGTAAACATGCTGAAGATTGCTGTTTTATTGCTAAGAGATGTGTACTTACTTCTCAGGATTCTAAATGTAGGTTAACTTTTTGTGACTACAACATGACTACTTGTTGAAATCCATTTATGTAAATATTCACATTATATATATATATATATATATATAAAAATTTTATTTTTTTTCCCCTTCTGTACTCACTCATTGTGGCTTATAACAGCCAAGTGAAAGATAAAATAGTCACACTTCAGGGGGAAAAAATATTTATAAAAAAAAAAAAAACAATCACTGAGATGGTTAATCGATCACATCATTCTAAAAAATTTAGTTAAAAAAACTTTAACTTAATTACCTTCTCCATTGCACGCCAGTCTAATTAGTTTCCACCAATTATCAATTATAATAATTCTGAGTAGCACCATAACAAAAAAACATTTCTCATTCCTAGAGCATTCCAGTGCTTCAAAGTGTAATTGGAAGCAAACAATCAATTATGGGTGGCAAGGTACTGTCAGAAGATCTCAGGAATAATGTTGCAGATAGGCAATAGTCAGGAGATTTCAAAGGCTTTATCAATCCCTAGGAGCACAGTGAATTTCATATTCAAGAAGTGTTATAAGTACTACTAGGACCCATACCGGGTCAGGCCATCTCTAAAAACTGGATGGAAGAGCAAGGAGGAAGCTGAACCAAGAGGCTACCAAGAGGCTACCAAAAAGGGGTTGCAAGAAAAAGAGCCACTCCTAATGAAGACCACAAGACCACATCAAGAAAAACGTTTTGGCAGAGGGCTGCGGGTTTGCTCCAAAAACTTGATGGGTACATCATTTACTTGGCTGTTGCATTGAGTAAATACAGCTGGAATAATGTGTGTGTGTGTGTGTGTGTGTGTGTGTGTGTGTGTGTGTGTGTGTGTGTGTGTGTGTGTGTGTTCATGACTGGCTGCAAAGTAACAAAATGTGCATATTTTGCTTGAGGGTGATTCTTTAATATAACCACTGTACAAACATACCCCCCCAAAAAACAATTTTGTGTTTCTTTGCTTTCATCTTCAGAACTTAAATTTGATTCCATTTATGTACACTGATATCTACCACCCATTTTATATCAACAATCTGTGCATCTCCAAATACAAAACTCTATTTTCCATCTCCAAATGTTGCTCTCAAATCATAATGTGTTTCTTTTCTTTGTTTATCTTTAGCTTAACCAAGAAAAGTTTTACAAATGGAGTTAGCTGCATTTGAAAGCTCATGTGTCTTTTGCCTGCTTCTACAAAAATGTGGGGAAAGCTTAAAGTTGGGGCTTAGCTCTTTCCACTGGTTGGCATTTGAAGAGGTCTGTTTAGGAGATCCACAGTCTGCCAGCTTTGTGAATCAGCATTTCCTCGAGGAGTAGGGTCCTCCAAGACATCTCAGGCTACAACACAGCCAAGTCTGGCATAACTACCACACATATATATTTTTAGTCATTCTGGTGGTTATAATAAGGACTTAAAACAATATAAAAATATGTGCATTAAAAGAGGATATTTTCCCCAAATTCTCTGGCACCTTCACTCAAAACACATTAAATTCTTTAAAGTTTAATAAGATAATTGTTTTAAGGACTGCAAGGGACAGATGTCCCATCCTGGGTCCTTGACATCAAGTTAAGATAGACATTGAATCCACCATGACTCAGGACAAAACAGTTCCTGAAGATGTATGGATATATGATATAAGATTTATCACATCATGCATGTGGGCAGCAATGTGGCATAGCCCTGGCACATAGTCCCGGGTTTGAGTCCTGGGAAAGTTTCAGTATGGAGTTTCTCTCTGTGCTTGCGTGGGTTTTCCCTGGGAACACTGGTCCCACAGTCCAGTAATATGCACATTAGGCTGATTGGCTGTTTCAAATTGCCCCTAGGTGTGAATGTGAGTGTGAGTGGTTGTGTGTCTGTGTTGATAATGGTCTGGCGAATTATTCGGTGTGTACCCCACCTCCCTACCACCCTAATAAAGAAAAAAGTGGATCAGAAAATGAAATTAAATGAAATTCACTTGTATAGTTAATTAAACTTGAGGCTTGATTACAGCCTCCCAATGGATGTTATTGTATAGGAAGAAATATAGTATTATGTTGACAATATACATGTGTTTTAGGCTTTTGATCTGAGAACAGCCCAAAAAATAAACATGGATTATTTTCAGTCACACTCATATTTAAATTGTAAACTACGTTAAAAAAACAACATATACTCAGTACACATGTATACAAACAAAATTGTGAAGCTTGAAAGGATACAGTCAAGTGCATTTGTGATGATTGCCATCAGCTCAGCCTCCTGTTCAGTGTTCCTGTGTCATCTGTGCCCTGCACTTGCCAGCCTGATCTGAATTCAGAGCTAAGTACTCTCTCTCTCTCTCTCTCTCTCTCTCTCTCTCTCTCTCTCTCTCTCTATATAT
>JAOUQZ010038507.1:0-12500 GCA_028564935.1 Neosilurus hyrtlii
CGCAGGGCAGAAACACGCTGACGGCTATGCAGCTACTCTTGACGAAAATCAGCAATGGTTCTTTTACATGCCTCTCATCATAGACATGGCCTGCATTTGATAATCCAGTTAGCTGCACTGGGGGGGGGACAGCAGTGAGAACCCGTTCATAGTGGGGCTTGAACCCCCGACCTTGGGATCAGTAATCCAGCACCTTACCACCAGGCCACAGCTGCCCCAAGTTTGCATTTTATAACCTTAATTTTCTACAAATAAAGATTTTATTTTTATTTTACATTTTAAGATATATTAGGATTTTGGAAATGTATATGAAAACATTCAGCACCATTATATACATTTCTCAAGATAATAAAAATGTAATTCAGGTAAATGTGTAGAACTTTTTGACCTGTTGAATGTTTTTGTTTTCTTCGAGGTCATGAATCATAATTACTGAAGTGACCGTGGACTTTAGAAAAATACATTAAAGCTCCGTGGCCATGCCACATCTCTGCTCAGTCTCAATAGTAATGTTTGATTGACAGTGAAATAGCGGTGCAGTGGTCCGGGATGGACATCAACTACTCAGAGGATACAATCAAAGAAGATCAGTGTATATAATCAAGGACAATTTTTCCCTCTTCAGCTTGACTGCGATCAAAGAGGCAGAGAAAAGGAACAGAAATGTCCCATAATAACAGTAATATACATCAGATTAAAAAAAAACATGATTTAAACTTTTACTAAAAGAGACAAAAATGTATTTTGGACATTTAATACTCATATTTAGGTTAAAGTTACTGAAAATAAAGTAAAAGTAAACCAGGTTATGGGTTAATGAATTTGTTAAGCTTAATGATATGAAGTTAATGAGGTTGATAAAGTTAATGTTATGCAGTTGATAAGGCTAATGTAATGAAATTAGTTTATGGAATTAATAAGGGGTATGGTTGATGGTTGATGGGGTTGAGGTTGATGTTACAGGTTTATGATGTTGGTGTGAGGTTAATGAGGATGATGTTATGAGGTTAATAAGCTTGATGTTATGGGATTAATAAGGTTGAGGTTATGGAGTTAAAGTGGTTAATAAGGTTGAGGTTAAGGAGTTAATGAAGTTGATGTTATAGGATTAATAAGGTTGGTGTCATGAAGTTAATGATGTTGGTATCATGGGGTTAATGAAGTTGGTGTTATGAGGTAAATAAGTTTTTGGGGTTAATGTGTTTTCTGTCAAGGGGTTATGGGGTTGATGCTAAATGAGGTTGATGTTACAGTGCTAATAGGTTTGATGTCATGGGCTTAATAAATTTGATATTAGGGGTTGATGAGGTTAAGGTTATAGAGATAATGAGGCTGATGTGATGAAGTTAATGAATTTGATGTTAGGGGTTGATGAGGTTGAGGTTATGGAGTTATTGAGGCTGATGTGAGAGGGTTAATGAATTTGATATCAAGGGGTTAATGAGGTTGATATGGGGTTTATCTTATGAGGATCCAAAGAGGATGATGGTAAGGGTTATTCAGGTTGATGTTAAGAGGTTTATAAGGATCATGTTTGTGGTTAAGGTGGTTGATGTTATGGGTAAATGGGGTTGATATGAGGTTAATGAGGTTTGTGTTATGAGTTAATGAGTTTGAAGCTATGAGGTTTATGTTTGGGGTTAATGTGGTTAATATTATATGGTTAATAAGGATGCTGTTATGATGTTAAGGTTTATGTTCTGGGTTGGTGAGGTTGATGTTATGGGGTTAATGATGCTGTTATGAGGTTAATAAGGTTGAAGTTCTGGGTTAATGAGGTTGATGACATGGGGTTAATAGGTTTTATGTTCAGGGTTAATGAGGTTTATGTTTGGGGTCAGTGGGGTTGATATGGAGTTACTGAGGTTGATATTATAAGGTTAATGTTATGGGGTTAATGAGGTTGATGTTAGAAGGTAAAGAGGATGATGTTAGGGGGTTAAGATATATGTTCAGGGTTAATAGGTTAATGTTATGTGGTTAATAAGGTTTATGTTCAGAGTTAATATGATTGTTATGTGATTAATAAGGCTAATTTTATAAGGTTAATGCAGTTAATGTTATGAGGATAACGTTAATGTTCAGAGTCAACAAGGTTGATATTTTGAAGTTAATAAGGTTTATGTTCTGGGTTAATGAGGTTGATGTTATGGGGTAATGAGGTTGAGGTCATGGGGTTAGTAAGGATATTGTTATTGGATTAATGAGGTTGATGTCATGGGGATAATAAGTTTGATGTTATAAGATTAATGGTGTTTATGTTAGGGGCTGATGAGGATGATGTTATAAGATTAATGAGGTTGATTTCTTGGGGTTAATGAAGTTGATGTAATGGGGTTGATGATTTTGATGTTACTGGGTTAATAGGTTTGATGGCATGGAGTTAATAAATTTAATGTAAGGGGATGATGAAGTTATGGAGATAAGGTTAATGTTCTCAGGTTAATTAGGTTGATGTTATGCAGTTAATGAGGTTAATGTTATGGGGTTATTGGAGTTAATGAGGTTGATGTTATGAGGTTAATAAGGTTTATCTTTGGGGTCAATGGGTCTGATGTTATGGGGTAATGAGGTTGATGCTATGAGGTTAATAAGGTGTATGTTCAGGGTTAATGAGGTTGATGTCATGAAGTTAATGAGGTTTATGTTTGGGGTAAATGAGGTTGATGTTATGAGGTTAATGGGGTTTATATTATAAGGGTAATAAGGTTGATGTTAAGGGTTAATGATGTTCATATTATGTGGTTAATAAGCTTTATGTTCTGGGTTAATTAGGTTAATGATATGGGGTTAATGAGGTTAATAAGGTTAATGTGATGAGGTTAATGAGGTTGATGCTATGGGATTAAGAAGGTTGACTTGTCATGGGGATTAGTGTGGGTGTGTTTGTGGGTTTCTTGAAGGTTAATATTTATGAAATTTCCGCATGAACAATGTGTTGTGTTGGGAAACAACACTCAAACTGAGCTAAAGAGATTTAGATTTATTAATGAAACATGATGGGGTTTTTCCCCTGTTTCTCAATAACAGGTGTGTGTGTGTGTGTGTGTGTGTGTGTGTGTGTGTGTGTGTGTGTGTTTGTGTGTGTGTGTTTGTGTGTGTGTGTTTTCTTGTTCAAGAATCCATGAGGATATCATTTTAACATCACTACATGATGTGGACATTTTGTGAGTAAATGCAAATCGCCTTCTCTTTTTATCATTCTCTCCATGTCTCTACACATCTCTCCTTCTTCCTCCTCCTCGTCTTCCTCGCGGGATAATAACGCTGGCAGATCGCAGCACGAAGAGCAAGATGAAAGGGTCGAGATCAAACAGGAATCGCAGTTGAACGTGAAAGGAAGGACAGAAAAAAGAAACTGTAATCTTCCTTCTTTCTCACACAACTTCTCCGGTGCAGAACTAACGAGGTGAAGTCAAGACGCTGAGCATGTCCTGGTTAATCCTCTGCACTGCCAAAACGCCTTTAAAACACACTTGTTCAAACACGCTAGGACACACGAACATCAGTCACACCTGTGTGTGTGTGTGTGTGTGTTTCTTCTGAAGGTTTTCTGCACTGTTGGAGAATTATTTTGCCAGAATCCTCTTACTAATAAAAAGTTAATGTTAACGTGTTAATTCAGAAATACTTAAATTAAATGTGCTTGTATGGGTTTCTTCTGGGTACTCCAGTTTCCTCCCACAGTCCTAAGACACGCACATTAGGCTAATTGGCTGTTTCAATTTGCCCCTTGGTGTGAGTGTGAATAGTGTGTGTTGCCCTGCGATGGATTGGTGAGCTGTTCAGGATGCACGCCGCCTTCGCCCAGTGTCAGCTGAGATAGACTTCAGCCTCCCCACTACCCTGATAGGATTAAATGATTCAGCAAATAAATTTGTAAATAAATCTGTATTTTTTTTAATTTTAGATTTGTAATAAAATGTTATTGAATCTTAAAAATTATTAAAATTTGTTGCTATTTGTTTTTGTAATATTTGTTAATTATATAATGTTAATTTACATCCTGCTAATTCATTTAGCATCAGTTGCTCACCAGGCCACAGATGGGTTCCAGTTAAACAGTTTGGTGGAATAGGAATCTGTTATGCGTTCTGTAGGTAGGCATACGTCACAGATTTAACATTGATGTTTATGTTACTGTGACTGGATGTTAAATCTGAGCCCCTTTACTGACCCTTTTGTGTGTGTGTGTGTGTGTGTGTGTTTGTGTCCTCTTTCAGCTGTTTACCCCCTGCTGCCGAGTGACAGTGAAGTAAGAGAAGTTAACGACAAAATAGAGATTGTGAAAGACTAAATAGATGAGAGAGAGAGAGAGAGAGAGAGAGAGAGAGATCAGAGCATGTGAAGTGTAATTAATGGTTCTGGAGATTTCAAGAGGCCAGATGGTTTTCATGGCCTCTCTCTCTCTCTCTCTCTGTCTTTCTCTCTCTCTCCCTCCCAACACACACACACACACACCTGGCTGCTCCGGTTCTCCCTGATAACTGCTTTTTAGATGCACTTCTACGCATTAATATCCAGCCTGTTAATAACAGCTCGAGCTGAAGGTCACATGGACACACTTGACGTAATCTTTAATTAACACTTTTGACAGGAAACGTCACATTTAATTCATTACAGACCTTTTCACTTTTCACTGCATGTCAGCTCCAGATTATACACTTTAAGCACTGGATAATAAAATATTATATCATGAAGTAGTGTAGCTTCTCTGCAAAACACCATAGGAGTGGAACATGATTTAGATGGTTGTCCCATGTCTGCACATGCCCACCACAGAAAACCCAATAAGTCTTCTGGGTCACTGAGTTGATGCCAATTGACTGTTATGTATTGCTGACTTGCATGAGGAGGGCCAACATATATTTTATTTATTTATTTGTCTATTATAACTAATAACTAAACTAAAACACAAAATGTAGAGGCACACACACCTAACAACACAATCTGATGCAGGTAGGCAGAAAAACTTTCACCAAGGAAAACAATTAACGGGAGCACGGAACATAAACTTGTTAAATGAATAACTAAACTAACAAGACAGGTGATACAAATAGAGCAGAATTGAAAGGCAATGAAAAGAAAATTCAGTGTTAACCTTTTGCTTTTGTTCCAGACTGTAGTCGGGAAACCCAAGTTAGAGTCATTTATTTTTTTATTTTTTTATTTATTTATTTCCAGGGCTGCAGTTGATTTTACCTTTAAAGGAGCAATGCTACTTTTATTACACCAGCCTTGGACACTTATCACTTATACTTGGACATATCTATCAGGAGCTCTGTCTTTAGGCAGTAAATAAATCATTACATTTACTTTCCAAATATTCAGAAATAAATGTCCAGTATAATAATCTTGGAGTTCTGAATCTGTAAGGTGGTGGTGGCCTAAAGCGGACTCAGTTTCTCTTGGGTACTCCAATTTCCTCCTATAGCTCAAAGACATGCACATTAGGCTAATTTGCTGTTCCAAATTGCCCCTAGGTGGTGATCTTCTGGCGAGCTTCTGGTGAGGGAACGAGGACAAGGGTTCATCAGGCAGCGCAGGGATTGGACTCACCGGACCCCTAAAAATATTCCTGTTACTGTCAATTGTACACCATTACACTAGCGCAAGCTTGGGGTTTCAATCACCAGCCGTCATCCCACACACACCGAATTCATCAAACTGGTGATCGCACTCTCGAGACATATCAAGGGAGAAGGATACAGAGAGAGAGAGATGGACAGAGGACTTATTTCATTAGCTGAGCTTGTCTTATGCTAATGTGAGCCATAATTGGCTGCTAAGTGAGTGTGAGCATCTTTCATTTCAACCACACACACACACACACACACACACACACACACACACACACACACACACACACACACATACACACATACACACTTCATCTAATTGCTCCCATGTTTTTTTTTTGGTTGGACTGTACTGCCAATGTTAATGAAAATTCCCCACTTTCACTTCTCCACCTGGGAATCAACAAGAGAATGTGGAGAGAGAGAAGGAAGCAGATAGAAAATGAGAGAGAGAGAATGAGAGAGAGAGGAGGCAGATAGAGAATGAGAGAGAGAGAGAGAGAGAAGGAGGCAGATAGAGAAAGAGAGAGAGAGAGGAGGCAGATAGAGAATGAGAAAGAGAGAGAGAGAGAGAAGGAGGCAGATAGAGAAAGAGAGAGAGAGTAGGAGGCAGATAGAGAATGAGAGAGAAAGAGAGAGAGAGAGTAGGAGGCAGATAGAGAATGAGAGAGAGAGAGGAGGCAGATAGAGAATGAGAGAGAGAGAGAGAGAGAGGAGGCAGATAGAGAATGAGAGAGAGAGAGAGAGAGAGGGAGGCAGATAGAGAATGAGAGAGAAAGAGAGAGAGAGGAGGCAGATAGAGAATGTGAGAGAGAGAGAGAGAGAGAGGAGGCAGATAGAGAATGTGAGAGAGAGAGAGAGGAGGCAGATAGAGAATGAGAGAGAGTGACAGAGTTAATTTACCCATTAAAACTCACTGTTCTTATTACGGGTGTGTGTGTGTGTGGTGGTGGTGGTGGAGGGGGTGGGGGGGGGGCGTTGGGGGGTTTGTTAGTTTACTGCAAAAAATGAGATGTGACTGGCGTCTAAGAAACAGTTAACCCTAAACTGTTGTAAATTAAATGTAGTGAGGTATATACCATGTGTTGATGTAAAGGAGTAGAGGCCTGTGTGATGTATGTAAATGCAATGTAGTATTATGTACAGATGTTTTATTTTATTCAGATGATAACTAGTTTATGTATTTGTTAGTTTAATATCTGTATACTGACTGTTATTGTTGCTGTTATGTTGCATTATGGGAACTGACATATCCACATCCTATTCTTGAGACTTCGCAGTCTCACAAGAGTCAAACAAACTGCAAGTGGTGTCCTTTCAAACAGGCTTATGCAATCTATCCAACACATCCTATCAGATCGCAACCTCAGACGTTAGATGCAATGTAACAGGAGAGTTTAGATTTCTTCTTATTATTTTTATTGTTTGATGGCGTAACAATCCTTCTTTACAGTGAGTTGGATGGAGAGGTATAGAGTTAAATAGGTAGCAGGTGTTAAGAGATAAGCAACATTTACATTGGCAGATGCTCTTATCCAGAGCGACTTATAGTTATAATTTTTTTACAACTGAGCAAGGGTGATAGGTGAGCTTGAACCGCTGACCTTTTGATCAGTAACCCATCACCTTACCCACTAAGCCACCAATGCCCTGATCATGATCAGAAGTTTATTAAATAAAAGTATTTAACGTGTATAAAATTTATTAATCTTACAATATATTAATTTACTTTATAAATGTAGCCATTATTACTTCCTCAGTGATAGTACTGCTTTTAAACCAGCCTCACAGAGAACCGATCAACAGTAACAATAATAATAATAATAATAATAATAATAATTAATGGGTGACACAGTAGCATGGTAGTTAGCACATCTACTTCATTGCAAGAAGGTCTTGGGTTCAAGTCCATGGCTCGGCAAGGTCATTACTGGGTGGAGTTTGCCTGTTCTCCCTGTGCTTGTGTGTGTTTTCTCTGGATACTCCGGTTTCAACCCACAGTTCATGCACTTAAGGCTAATTTTCGCCCCTAGTTGTGAGTGTGAATGGTTCTATGTGTTGCCCTGACGAAGGGCTGGCGAGCTGTTCAAGGTGCCTGCCACCTTCACCCAAAGTTGCCGGAAATAGGCTCCAACCTCCCTGGGATTCTAAAAGGATTAAAGTGTTCAGTGAATAATAATCAGTGATGTGATGGGATCAGTTACTACTAAAGATGGAGATAATGAATATGCTAATAAAAGGCAGGTGCTTCAAGCAGGTGTGTGTGTGTGTGTGTGTGTGTGTGTGTGTGTGTGTGTGTGTGTGTGTGTGTGTGTGTGTGTGTGTGCGCGAGAGTGTGTGTGTGTGTGTGTGTCCATGTATAATCAAACATGTGAGTTAACATTCTCTCAAATCACAGGAGCTCCAGTTTCTCTCTATCAATTTTCGCTCCAGAGGGTTTTGTATCATAAGTCTGCTACAAAGACGATGAATCAGCCTGTGTGTGCATGTGTGTGTGCACAACACAGTGTAAAAGAGGGCAAATTAGACAGTGGGAAAGAGTGGCAGGTTTTAAGTCATGAGGTAGATCTGCATTTAGAAGATTAGAGATTATTCATTTTCCTTTCCTCCAGACAGCCAATAAGATTCTCCCTAACCTTAAAGGAGCCAATGAGGTGGTTCTGTGTCTGGCTAGATGTCATGCAGGAATTTTACTGCCCAGAATGCATCTTGCAACCTAGTTAACTGTTTCTATATTTGCATAAACAGAGAGAGAGAGGGAGCGAGAGTGAGACAGAGATTGAAGAAGAGAGATAGATAATCCTAGAGGAGGTGTGGCCTCTCTGTTTGTCAGTCTTAGAAAAGGAGGTGTGAGTTCTGTGTCTGTCAGTCTTTGTGAAGGAGGTGTGGCCTCTGTATCTGTCAGTCTCTCTGAAGGAGGCATGGCTTCTTTGTCTGTCACTCTCAGTGAAGAAGGCATGGCTTCTTTGTCAGTGTCGGTGAAGGAGGCATGGCTTCTTTGTCAGTGTCGGTGAAGGAGGCATGGCTTCTTTGTCTGTCAGTCTCTCTGAAGGAGGCATGGCTTCTTTGTCTGTCAGTCTCGGTGAAGGAGGCATGGCTTCTTGTCTGTCAGTGTTAGAGAAGGAGGTGTGACTTCTGTGTCTGTCAGTCTTAGTGAAGGAGGGCTGATTTCTCTGTTCATCAGTCTCTGTAAAGGAGGCGTGGCTTATTTGTTGGCCAGTCTTAGAAAAGGAGACGTGGCTTCTGTGTCTGTCAGACTTATAGAAAAGGAGGTGTGGCATCTATGTCTCTATTACACTTTGTTTAGGACTCTATTACATTTTGGAGATGATCTGAAACAATCCAGGAAATTTTTAAAGGATTCTTTAACATTGTTATATATCTTGGAAGTGCGTTTTTACAGCATGTCCAGCAGAGGGTGCTGTTCTAAATAACAAAATTTTAAATAAATAAGCTAGTTCTTGGCTTGGTAAAGGTTTGCACTCTCTGACTGCTCTTTCTGTGTATTTCTTTTGTGCTTTATAGATAGTTGAGTTGCTTTGGTAGTCTAGGAAGTTCAACTGAATGCACAAATTCACAACTTTCTTAAATTCCTTCCATCTTAGATTACTTATATCTCAAATGACATCATTCCCGTGGGTTTTTTTTTTTCAGATCTGGAATTCTGAGGTTCTGGAATTTCACTTGAGTTCCTCTGTTTCTTACTCCCTGAGTTCCAGAGTTCTGTAGTTCCTTAGATTGTTCATTTCCTTACAAATTTAAAGGTTCCACAGTACCTTGGGTCATTAATTCCTAGGTTCATCAGTTTCCTTCTTTTTGGGTTCAGTAGATTTAAATCTCCCTTAGAGATAAGGTGAGAAGTTCGGTCATCTGGGAGCAGCTCGGTGTAGAACCGCTGCTCCTTTATGTTGAAATGAGCCAGTTGAGGTATCTAGGGCATCTGGTTTGAATGCCTCCCGAACATCTCCCTGGTGTGGTGTTTGGGGCATATCCAGCTGGAACGAGACCGCGGGGTCGACCCAAAACACACTGGAGGGACTATGTCTCCCGACTGCTCTGGAAACGCCTCGGTGTCCCCTTGGAAGAGCTGGAGGAAGTAGCTGGGGAGAGGGACGTCTGGACCCCACTGCTTAGGCTGCTGCCCCCACGACCTGACCCCGAATCAAGCGGAAGAAGATAAAGATGATGATGAAGATGATGATTTAAATCCGTTAATCCACATATTCTTTAAATCATCTGCTCTTGTTTCTTTGTTTTTTGTTTATTTGTTTTGTTCAGGTCATTAATTCTTCACTTTCCAATCATTCCTTTTTAATGATGTAGTAGTTCCTGGATTTTAATTTTTTAATCCTGAACTTTCTTAGTTCCATAAATTCTTACCTTTTTCCTTTCTCAACCTGTAAATTTTACTTTAATTTTTTTCCTTAACTTTGATTGTTTCTTAGATTACCTGTGTTTTATTTATTCATTCACAGAACCGCTTAATTGTAATTAGGGTGACAGAGAGGTCGGAGCCGGATCTCAGTTGACGCTGGGTGAAGATGGGGTACACCCTGTACAGCTCACCCGACCATCACAGATCAACACATACGCAACTATTCACACTCACACCTAGGGGTAATTTTCAACAGCCAGTTAGACTAATATGCATGTCTTTGCATTATGGAAGCAAACCGGTACTTGGAGAAACCCTGGACATGTAAACACCCTTGTTGAACCCAGGACTCAAACCCAGGACCTTCTTATTATGAGACAGATGTTTTAACCACTACATCATCGTGCCGACCTCCTCAAGGTAATGTTTCAATGTGGGAGAGAAGGACAGAGAGAGAGAGGGACTGAGAGAAAGAGAGAGAAAGGGACAGAAAGAAAGACAGAGAGAGAAAAAGGGACAGAGAGACAGAAAGAGAGAGAGAGAGAAGTATCATGAACAGATCCTCTATAAAGTTCTAATAGAGGAAGGACGATTACTTGATTGAATTCTCCTCCATCTCCTTTTCAGAGAAACCTTTTTTTTATTGTTGTTATTATTATTTATTTATGATTTTTATTTTGAAGACAGGGTTGTTCTGTTTGCGGTGAGGTAGCATCACCTCACACTCTGCCTCATAATCCCACACCCCTAATGCTGCACTTTCCCTATGCTGAGACAGGTGAAAAAAACTCTGGCTGTAATATTAGAAAATTGAAAAATATATACACATGACTCCACCTCGTCGTTGCCCCAGGGGCCGATAACAGGGAGTGCAGTGAGAAATGTACTGCAGCGTCGCTTTTCACAGGAATTACCCCAGGAAACTGATGTTTCGGGTTCTGGCTGTAATGCGCCCCGAATGCTTCCTCTCTCCGTCTTTAGTGACATCTTAAGGGCCATTCCATTGTTTCCATCAGCACAAGTGAAATTCACTGGATGAGACATTCAGACGTTATTACTGGAGACTTCAGGAACAGAAATTACCCAGAAGGCTTTGCTGTTGAACCTGTTAAAGATCTATGAATGAATCTTAACATGACCTATAATGTTTCACAAAGAAAGAATTTCATAGTTCCAGTGTTACTGCTCCCATCCATGCACGTTTATTAGCCAGATGCTAATCTAAGCATCTAAGCAGGTGCCAGCTAGTAGGCATTCATTAATTTTTACATTTTCCGAGCTGCTTTATTTTTCAGATAGGCTGAAGCCTATCTCATTCAACTCTGGTATGCCATCGCAGTTGCACCCCGAACCATTCACACTCACACATAGGGCAATTTGGAACAGCCAATTAGCCTAATATGCATATGTGCAGATTGCAGGAGTAAACCGGAGTGCCCAGAGGAAAACCATGAGAGCACAGGGAAACGCCCTTGCATGCCCAGGACTCGAGCCCAGGACCTTCTTGTTGTGAAATGGACATGCTAACCACTACGCCACTGTGCCACCAGCCAGTAAGAAGGTTAGTATAAATATGTACAAAAAATAAAACATTCAGTGTTTCTAAAGTCATGAGCCTGATAGTCGTTTCACTGAAGTAATCAATCGTCTGATCTTTAGAGCTCCATACTTCCTTTTTTCCAATTCCTAAATTTATTAGCACTAAATTTCCCACTTCCTCAAAAACATTTATTTCAAGGAATATTGACCTATATATAAGTAGCAACAAATTGATTTTAAAAAAGTGCTAATTCTCACAAAATTAATGAAAATCAAGTCACATGAGCGTTGTGTCTCGTCTCGTTCCACTTCTACATCGCTAATGTCTGGTTAAGCGTAACACCGCAAGAAGGTCCTGGGTTCGAATCCCAGGCTTGGTGAGGGTGTTTACATGGGTTTTCTCTGGGTGACATGCACATTGGAATACTTGTCTGTTCCAAATTGCCCCTAGGTGTGAATGTGAGTGTGAATGATTGTCTGTTGGTGTGTTTGTATGTGTGTGTGTGTGTGTGTGTGTGTGTGTGTGTGTGTGTGTGTTTGTTGCCCTGTGATAGACTGGTGAGCTGTTCAGGGTGTATCCCACCTTAACACAGAGTCGGCTGAGATCTGGCTCCAGCCTTCACACGACCCTAATAGGATTAAGCAATGTTGGTTAATACAAGAGAGAACATATTCTATCTGTGTTGCAGAGCTGCAAAAAGCCCTGAAAATGAAGAATGGATTAAAAACACACATTGGGGGGAATCGCCTGGCTTGGTGGAGGTTTCTGAGTGAAGTTTTCTGAGTGCTCTTGTTACTTTTCGAATCATCTACAATACAGAAGATTTATAAATTCATACATTTGTTTTTTGTTTTATTTTTATTTATTTATTTGACGCCAAATGATGATAAATTCTTTATTACAGTAAATAAAATGTTAATGGTACAAGAGGCTGGTCCTATTAATTCATTTATGTTTACTGAGATTTCTGCTTGATGTGCCTCTATTAACAATTAAAAAATTATTT
>JAOUQZ010038537.1:0-14026 GCA_028564935.1 Neosilurus hyrtlii
ACATAATCAGAAACCTTATTTCTAGCTGCCTGCGAACCGAGTACTAGTACTTCTGTCTTATCAGAGTTCAATAGGAGGAAGTTAGTAAGCATCCAGTCTCTAATGTCCTTTACACAATTTTAAATTTTATTAAGCTGGTGTCTCTAATCTGGCTTCGCTGAAATATACAACTGTGTATCATCAGCATAACAATGAAAGCTAATACCATGTTCTCACATATATCACATATATTATCCCTTGTCTGAGTTGGTAGACATTGAGGTGGATGGTAAATATTTGGAGGAATTAAAGTACTTCTAATATCTTAGCCCCACAATTTCCAGTGTCAGATCTATTGACAGAGAGATTAATGTCAAGATCAGCTTTGCCTCCAGTGCCTTCAATGCACTCCACAACATTTGGAAGAACAGAGGGATTTCTTTTACTGCAAAAATCATAATCTATGATCACAGAGTAATCAAACATCTTCATAGATGTGCCAACTTGACTTTAAACCGACATCAGTTAAAATGACAAGATGCCTTCCATCATACCTGACCTGGAAACAAGGAGAGCTCAGTGGTGTAGCTCGAGAATCACAATAAGCTTCATACATCTCCTTTACTTTGGGTACCTAGTAAGAATGCCAGAAAATAGGCCTCCTAGTTTCCTCCTAGATCGGTTGTCCACTTGTGGTTCTCCCGATTTTGGACGTCCAAGATGGAACCTTATTAAGACACTGGGTATAGACCTTGAGACATTCCTTGGGTGTTTGCAATCCAGTGACTAGTGCCAGAAGTTGCTTAAGGGAATGAGGGTGGACCCATTTGAGGGTGGAGAGAGATGAGACCTGCCCCATGTTGATGATCTGAAAGCAGACAATGAGTTAGAAGAGCACTGGTTATTGAGATGAACAGGTGGCCAGTGAGAAACAAACATTTTTATCATAGACTGAACTTGTGAGATACAAACGTCTGATAATTAAAAAGAAAACTGTAAACAAATTCATGTATGATTTTGTTAAAATAATAGAATATGGTTGTTAGTGTGAAGTAAAACGGAGAAAATGGAATCCTTACTGGTTAAAAAAAAGAAGGGTTATATAGAAATAAGGATTTAAAGGGGAGGCGTTATGGTGCTCTGGGATCAGTCCACACCTGGCAGAAACATATTTCCTGAGTAAGGATGGAACTCAAAAATCAGTTCCAGTTTAGATCTGAGATTTCGATATTTTTATGGCATTTATTCGGGATAACAGACAATGTCCTCCTGTGATAACGAATTAATTTAATTTGTCTTTCTGTGATAACGAGTTATTTATACCAAGGCATAAATTTATTTCAGCCTGTATTAGGACTTGATTAAAGAGAAATGTGACGTGGTGAGCTATACCCCTGCTACTCTGCCTATTTTTCTAATCTACACTATGATTTGTTATCTCAAGATGTCATAGTATTGATATCCTTATCACAGGAAAACAATGTTTTGTTATCTCGAAATCTTGAGAAAATTATTCTGTTATCATGAGAAAACGACATAAACACCTGGAGATCACAGAAAAAACTATTTTTCCAGAGAAAACAACATAATTTACCCCATTATCTTGAGAAAATGGAGGGCGGGAAAGTGTTTGAAGGAATGTCCACCTAGGGCTTCTGTAGATTCCCGTATCAATGTTATCATGTTTTCTGTAATAGTCCATGCTAATGATGTCTGACTCTGCATTTGATGGCAAACTCCAAGTCCAGCTGCTGGAAACTTGCAATAAGAAGTAGTCAAGACAGACAGACAGAAATATCCACTGTGTTTTTTTAAATAAAGGGATTTTTAAATAGCCATACCCTCTGTGGGTCAACCCACAAAAATGTGCATCAGTCAACCAACTCGAAATCAACCTGACCCACAAACCACCATCTTTAGCCTGTACAGTGATGGCATTCATGTCACAGAGTAAGCAGATAAGTTTTTCTGAAAGGATAAATGCAAAGAAAGCATATATATATATATATATATATCACCACAGTATAGCGCTATCATTAAGTGCAACAGCAACTTTTAAAAAAATCATGAAGGTCTCACAGACATGGCCTTTAACTTGAAATGTGTATTGAACCATTAATTTTTCTACTATAATTGTTTAATTGTATAATTTTTCCTTGTGTTATTGAATACAAGTACACTAAACCGAAGGTGAGAAGGGAGTCTTGCCCGCTAGGTGCACCTCAGCTTATGATAGCTTTATCCTCAGTTCAATAAAGTCGCAAGAAATACTCTCTGTATTTATTCATTTTCTGAACCGCTTAATCCTAATTAGGGTTGTGGAGAGGCGCCCATCTCAGCCGACTCTGGGCGAGGGCAGGGTACACCCTGGACAGCTCGCCAGGCCATCGAAAGGCCTCGCAAAAAAAAAAACAAACAACAAAAAAAACACGAAACAAAACAAAAAAAACACAAAACAAACAAAAACATCAAAAACAGAGATAATGGCTATAAGTCACACATATATAATCACAGATGCCTCAAACTACAGATGATAAATAAAAGTCCCACTCTGAACAGTCACATGTCACAGCTTCCCTTTAAGTCTTTAGTCTTCATTTTGAATTGATTCCACTCCTTTTGAATCTATCTTTGAAAATAAAAATAGATATCAGTACCACCCAAGGATGCTAAACTTAAGTAGGTTTTTTAAAAATGTCTATGTTTCTAAATATTTTGTTATAAGAACTAATTTAGAGTGTTAGCTAAGTCATAATTCTCCACTATTATATGTATTGACCCTGCAGGACAATTCAAACGTTTTAACTTTTCAGGCAATAACATTATAAATACACACGATAACATAATGTTTCATGCAGGTATCATCAGTGTTAGGTGCTAATATTTACCCTTACCCATTAGAACTGCTGAAAATTCTGTATTATTTTAGCTTAAGATTGAGGACCTTATGATAGTTTCACGTTTGCTTTTTACTCTTTGACTGAAAACAATTCTTGGGCATTTTTATGGTAAAATTTCTTTATGAAATATGAAAAGCAGTTCACAGAATTGTTGTATGCAGTGATCCTATTTCTTACGTCTTTTATTTGTATTACTTTTATCTGGATTTGGATATGCCCAAAATCAAGTATCAGGTTCAAGCTATGTAAAAAGAGAGAATTATGAAATAGAAATATTCTTATGTATTCCATGTATTTCATATAAACAGTTACCTTAAACCTAAAATCTTTGAATGGCATACATTTGCACATAGGTTTGATGATATATGTACTTTCCATGAAATTCAGATAGAGTAAATTGATTTTTGAGCTTTATATAGTGCTGGTACTTTAAGAATAACACAAAATGTTATGAGTCCATCTGCAAGTTTCACTTGAGTTACATTAAGGTGATATAAAATTGTCATGTCTGTGTTCATTAAACAATTTTTAGAAACCTTGTTGTAACTTCTTAGATTTATTTATTTAATTATTTATGTACTTAAGTATGTGACAAAAATACGTTTAAATTTCTTTGTATGGTGCAAAACAATGGTGCTGTTTTCAGATGAGCAGCCAGACTGAATTATGGGATACCTGGTCTTTGACATTTATGCAAGATATTTGTTTTCAGCCCCGTTTCATATTCTTATTAATGAATCTCACTCTCTTCCCAGTGCAGCACGGTGGTGCAGTGGTTAGCATGTCTGCCTCACAGCAAAGGTCTGTGTTTGATTTTCAGGCTGAGGAGTTTTCATGTTGTCACTGTGCTTGCGTGGGTTTTCTTTGGGTACTTCGGTTTCCTCCAACAGCCTAAAAACATGCACAGTAGCCAAATTGCCCCTAGGCATGTGGTGTTAGTGAATGTGAATGGTTGTGTGAGTGTTGGCCCTGCGATGGCCTGGCGAGCTGTCCAGTGTGTAATCCGCCCTCGCCCAGAGTTGGCTGAGATGAGCGCCAGCCTCCCCGTGACCATAATTAGGATTAAGCGGCTTAGAAAATGAATGAATGAATAAATCTCTTTTCACTGAAAATGGTTCCTGAGTAAATCTAAATAGCTCTCACATAACACTGCAAAATTTCATTGGGCGTTCACTTTCAGTTTAAGGTTAAGATGACATGCGAATGCTCCTTTATGCCCAGAATGCTTCACAAAATGGATACAAACCCTTCTTTTGTGGGGCCTGGGAGAGTAGTCAAGAGGCCAGCCTCAAATCTCCTCTGTTTCTTCACTGCGTGTTTTTTTTTCTTCTTTCAGCTTTAATATGATCAAAAATAGAAGGGATGGTTCCACCTTTAAGCCTTCTATGACTTTTTAGATTATCTTCCCCTGCAGACTGCACAACAAATAAATCTACTTCATAGTCCTGAGATGTGAAGTGGTCTGAGCACTTGGTCGGCTGCCAACCTTCATGCTTCACATGCACATTCTTACAAGCCACAGCACAACAGTAGATGATGACAAATGGGCCAAGATTACAACAACAAAAATAGATTCTGTAATCTGTGCCGTATGCTTCAATATTCCACAAACGGAAATGCGCAGACTGGTTTGCTTGGCAACTGACATCACTCAGTGGAAACTGCTGATCGATGCAGAGATCAGCAGAGTCTTTACACATAAAAATTGTAAAAAAAATTTTTATAAATTCTTAAATAGCCACTATTTCATTAATGTTACTTAGAGCCTGAATGTCATTTGTCAAGTATGTCATTTTCTAAATATATCTTATTAGTATATACTATGCAAGAACAGCGGGATTTGATTGGTTCACTATCTGGGTGATAGTAGACATTAGTATATGAAAGATATAACCTGATTGGTCTGGAATGATTTACTCATTAACTCACCGTCTCACTCACAACCATTTAATCCTACTAGGGTTGCGGGGAGGCTGGAGCCTGCAGTATCTGCCCGAAGATCTTTCACAATGTTTTTAAACTGCATTCAATACAATCTCATTACAAGCTGTTCACATCATGTTTTAACCTACTACTGACATTTTTTTACTGCACCGCTGTCATATTAAACTCTGTGGAATATCCATCAAGCCTCCGCATGATGTTGTTTTGCTAAATTGCCATCATATCTTGGCAGTTCAGTGCAGTTTGGAACCTGTAATGAGTGTTTCTACAGCCATTGATTTTACCCTCTCTTCTCCTGGTCTTCCGTGAGGTGCCTCATTCACTGTATAGTTGATTTTCATACTAGAACTGTTTTCTAATGTTTACAAAAGGTAGTTATGCAGAATTCCTGAAGAGAAATATATTTTCACAGTAATGCCACGGGTTTGCATGATACTTTGGAAAAAGACTCCTTCACAAATTTTAAGCAGCTAAAAACAAATTTTTTGGCCTGGCGAGCTGTCCAGGGTGTACTCTGGCTGAAATGGGCGCCAGCCTCCCCACGACTCTAATTAGGATTAAACGGTTCAGAAAATAAATAAATGAATGAGAAAATTAATGAAGGAATAATATGTAATATCAGATGATTTTTCTTAATAAATAAAGAATAAAATTTTTGACTTATTTAGTTATGTGGGTTCATTTTATCTACCTTCAGGAATTCTGCAAAAATGTGATGATGTTTTGAGTCATATTCATGCAGAAATATAAAAAAACTTATAAAGGGTTCTCAAACTTTCGAGCTCTACAATATTTTCCACACATCATTACAAGTCCTTGTAAATCCATTCTACACACAATTTTATTTCTTAGTTTCTTTGCTTACATCATACTAGACAAACTACCCACAATGCCATGGGTTAATTAATGAACATCATTTACTAATTAATTGACATTAATTAAACAACCTCACTAAAAAGGTCTTGTGGGTAAACAGTAAATTATGTCTTTTATTTAAACTCGAGCCAAATGAAGAATGTTTTTTGTTGTTTTTTTTCCCATCCTCTTACTGTACCTCTTTTTTTTCACTGCATAAATTGCCTAAGGAAAAGGCTTTTCAGTGTCACTCTTCTTACTCTCCTGGCTTAAAAGCATTTATTTCAGTGTATAAAAGCAAAGCTCAAGTGCAATTAAAAAAAAGGGACAGCTCTAATTTTTACCTGGAACATTTTGTGGCATGTCAGTGTCTATAGGCCTTGTAATTGACTCAGTCAGGTACATCGCATTTCATTAAACAGTTTAACCAAGCACTTACCCAATCCAGCATCAACAATAGGCTTTCATGTTTTTTTGTTAAAAAGATGGAAAAGGTGAAAAGAGTTGACAGCAGAAGTCAATATATGGAACATAGTTTAGATGGTGTTTATCTGACGAATGGAGGAGTTGATTTCAGAGCTACAGTGACACGTCAACCCTTTTGTCTATGTTCGCACTCTGGCTGCACCGTAGTGAATGTATTTGATTCACATTTGGACTGTGGCATAATGATGACTGATTTGATGATATTTAAACAGAAAAGATGTTTTCAAGAAGCCATATATGGTCCACGTTCTCTCAGTGATAAACATCAGGTATTCATCCAGAAAGTTGACAGAAGAGAAAAGTTAAATGAGACTGAATTCATCATATTGTGAAGTACATTAGGGTGCGATATTCTTATGGGGAAAGTAAGTACACCACTGGTTTCAGAAGCTAGTGTTGCCCCCTTTAGTAGAAATAACTTCTTGTCTTGCAAAATGTCTTGTCTACCAGCTTCAGCTCTTCCCTCAGTTTCCAGATGACTGAGGGTTTTCTTGTATCTACTTCACTTTTAAAATCCCCCACAAGATTTCAGTGGGTTTAAATCTGGTCCCAAGCCAGGGACTCGGACCCATTACCTTGTTGCTGAGGCAGATGTGCTAACTACTACACCACCGAAGCTCTAATTGGTGGCACCTAATCTGGAGCCTGATTCTAATTTTATGGTATTGAAGCTGTGATGTATGTAAGAGTGATTGTAAGAGGGTTATTTTTTTCCATGTGACTCATCTCCTTTTTTGTTTGTAATTTCAATTATAAAAGGAAAACAACATGTCAACGTTACGTGTTGTTTGTTGGAGTATATCACCGTCACCTGTTGCTACTGTATCAAAGAGGATGCAATGTCTGCTTGTTCAGATATTTTATAAAACTCAACAGTTTACATGGGGTGTACTTATTTTTTCCCATGGCTGTTGTTTATTGTTGTCATTTTGCAGTTATGCTCATAAAAGAATTGTGAAAAATTAAAATAATGTATAATTATTGCGCATTAAAGTGTGATATTGGATTTTCTCCATTTCAAAGCAGAGGAATGCAAAGATTCGCCTGTAGCTTCCTGCATACAATTTATTTTTGTGTAATAACTAATCTCTGATGCATGTGGTTTTTCCTAGACATGCACTCTGCATACCCAGTCTAAATACAGATGTCTATTGAGGTAATGGAAGCTGTGCAGCATTTAATAATTTCGGCTGCAGAAGTTACCTTCAGGCCTGAAACAGCTAAATACATAAATAGGTTTAATGAATTTAGGGGACTTATGAAACATAACACGGAAACACAGACACTTGCATTCTTTCATCGTCACATTTTTTCACAGTACGTTGATCTGTGCATCACTTAAGGTCTCGGCTTTTTAAATATTTTCTTGGTATTGCGACTCTGTGTTCTTGTAAGCAAACTTCCCACAAACTATTTCATAATTCATTTTATTCATTTTCAGCAGCTTGTAGGAATTATTTGGTAACAACAGTAAAATTAACAAGTATTTACCAGAGTCAAGATGTGTCTTGGAGGTTTACAGAGTTACCGCTTAATCCTAATGAGGGTCGCGGGGGAGGCTGGCGCCCATCTTAGCCGACTCTGGAAGAGGGCACAGTTCACCCTGGACAGCTCGCCAGGCCATTGCAGGGCATAAACACACCGACGGCAATGCAGCCTACTCTTTACGAATGACAGCAAAGGTTCTTTTACATGCTTTTCACTAAAGACGGTGAGAGAAATGGCTGACTTTGATAACTGATGCACATGGGGAGTGAATGCTGGCCTGTGTGGTCTGAGAGCAAGGCAGTAGCCCTTTCACCAGGATTATGCACACGTCCATAACTTTTCATTTTAGGTATTTGTGTATTTTTTTACCCTGATTTTCATCCCAGATTCAGTAATAATGTAAATAAAAACTGGGTTTGTGGCGAAGATATTAAATAATGCAACAAAATCTCCTCCAAGTGAAAATTTACATTTCTTGAATAATTAATAAAGTCAGAGAGGATAAAAAGAAATAGTATTTTTGTGTTGGCACTGAAACAGCCACTCAGTGAATAACTAAAACTGTCCTGTCAGTGAAAACTGACCCATTACCCAGGCGAATACACACAGCACTGTGTAGGCAGAGGAAGAGACCTTCATATACTG
Source organism: Neosilurus hyrtlii (assembly GCA_028564935.1). Classification (NCBI taxonomy): domain Eukaryota; kingdom Metazoa; phylum Chordata; class Actinopteri; order Siluriformes; family Plotosidae; genus Neosilurus; species Neosilurus hyrtlii. The sequence continues at coordinate 8,298 of JAOUQZ010038537.1, forward strand.
ACCACAGCACAACAGTATATTCTAGACGCCACTTGTTTTGCACTCAGCATTATCTTCAGGTGTAACGTGTGGTAGTACACTGCTGAAGTTGCTCCTGGCTGCTGTACTTACTGTTGTTGCTCACAACTGCTTGAAACTATTAATGAAACTGAAAATCTTAGTCTTAAACTCTTAGTCTTAAAGTTTTAAACTTTGTCAACATTGTTTCTATGTTCTACAACTTTTTACAGATATTTAGTGAAAGGAAATAGTATATTGATATGGCATTATTAGGATATTTTGTTTCAAATTGCCCCTAGGTGTGAGTGTGAATGGTTGTGTATGTTGCCCTGCAATGGTCAGGTGAGCTGTTCAGGGTGTACCCTGCCTTCACTCAGTGTCGGCTGAGATAGGCACCAGCCTCCCTGTGACCCTAATTAGGATTAAGCGGTTCGATAAATCAGTGAGAGAGTGAGTGAATGAGTGAGTTTAGGAGGAGTTGTGCTTATAAGCCTCTCATCATATTTTAAAATAGAGAATTTAATAAGTTGAATTTTCTCCCCTTCAAAACATCAGACCCGGATTATTTTATTTTGTGCACATGTTCAGGTGGTTCACTACAACTGTGTAAAGTTTCATCAAAATACATTAAGCAGTTTAGAAGGAGTTGCACTTAAAATCTCCATTGAACAGATAGACAGCTGGATACAGTGATTTCAATATACTCCCTAACACCCCCAACTTTGTTTTTGTTTGGGGGGTTTAACAAAGCCTACATGCCTACAGAAATATTGAACATGTAGGCCAGTAGCCAATATTAGCTACTATTAGTATACTGAATGAGAAAAAATTCTGTGGTTTCACGTGTCAGAATATAATTAAAAAAATCATTACCATGTCTTTAAATTATGTACAACCTCAGATGACTAACAACACATGACGTATTTCACTGAATCATTATTTATTAAGGGTTGTCCCATCTAATGGGAAGATCACTTGTGGTGTAGTCGGCAACCGCACTCGGTGTCCCTTTGTCACTCTTTCATGATGTCCTACCATCATACTTGCTCACTTCCGTTGAATCTCCACAACCACTTCTGACAGACATTTGATATTAGGTTCATATGAAAGGTCTTTGGACAGGCTTTTGGAAAATGTGGATTTGGTTAATATGATAACCATGGTTTCTACTAAAAAAATGTTTTTTTACATGCCTGCACAACTACTTATAATAGAGAGTTGATGGTTGGTCCATATGATAGGTCCTTAGACAGAGTTTCAAGCTGTGTGGGTCTGGTTACTGGAGTAAGCAGTGGTTGCTAGGAAAACATTCATTTTTAAATATCTTTAGAACTGCTTTTGATAGAGAATTTATGTTGGACTCATATGAAAGAGCTTTTTTGTTTTTCTATAAATGAGTATCCTGGGACTTCCCAGGAAGTGGAGATGTTTGGCCACAATGCACAGCATTACGTTTGGCAAAATCCAAGCACAGTGTATCAACAAAAACACCTCATATAGAAAGTCAAGTACAGTGGTGGAGTGGTGAGGATTTGGGCTTGTTTTGCAGCCATGGGACCTGGGCACCTTGCAGTTACTGAGTCGACTATGAACTCCTCTGTATACCAAAGTGTTTTAGATTGAAATGTGAGGTAACATGTCTGGCAGATAAGGCTGAAGAATCAGCTCAGTCGGTGCCATTATACTACTTACCTTTAAACACACCCAAACGCTCTTCCACCCATTTCACACTCCTGTACTCTTATCAAAATGAATGCGTGATTCAATTATGTAATATTCATTTACATTACATCCTGCTGATTCTAATGTTATATCCACAATTCTATCTTTTACAATTTAAACTTTTACATACACATGAACATCACTTGCACTACCATATATGGTGTTAACCTCTTAAGACCCCACTGTCCTCATACGGGGACTTCATATTTCCTCCCAATTGTACTGCGTGCATGTCCTTGTAAGATCCTCATGAGAACCACTGGGTATTACTGTTTTGCCAAATTTCTTCCTGGTTAAAGATGGTGATCAAGTTTGATAGTAATCTGGTTATAAGAAACAGAAATGGTGCAAAGAAATGACACGGCACTCTTTAAAGTTAAAAATCAAATAATATAATCTCTAGTGTGCATGCCTACTTTGTACAAGTGACCCAAATGCGTCTTTTATGTTAATGCGTGAAGGAAAGTATACACATTTTTTTATGTACACTATGTGTATCTGACACTAAATTGTTATACCTGTGTGGGTGGTATGTGCTCCATTCTGACTAATCGAGCCTGAAGGAATAGAGAATGAGACCCTCTGCTCTCCGTGTCTAAGCTTCAGTACAGCCATCAGAGCAGGTCAGACCCAGGTCAAAGTTAAGATGTTTAACGTGTGGGCAAGTAGCAGGCCATTATATCACACTACTTTCAGAATACAGTAACTTACAAATATAACTCTGAGTTCTTCATTCAGTGTCAACCTGGTTTCTTCTACCAGGTGCATGTAAGTTTACATGATCACTGTCAGGAGGAGCATCTCTCAGCTTATTACTCTAATACAATATTCTGCATCAATTAATAAAATTCTGACTTCAAATAAAAATCAATATTTTCAAGAATGCTGTTATAATAGATATTGTTCATAGTGACTGAGCAGCTATAATATTTTCCCGCCATGGCAAATAATGTCACAGCTCTATTGTTAACTAAAGAAGCTACACTGGGCTACATCTGTGTTCAAATCAAGTAGTGTATTTCACTGTAATTAAGTGGCCATGACTTTCATACTACAAGTCTGAAGGGTGATTAGGTGAAAGTCCACTTGATGAAGCGTAGGTGCAGTGAGGCGCAGCTCAATTAGAGGTTGGCAAGGGCTTTGGAGTGTGTTAAGTTAATTAAATAGATTTGTGAAGAAGACACGTGAAAGAAGAACGACTAGTTTCTATTAGAATTCTATTAGACAGTGCAGTAACGGCATAATGATTTTTCAAATGCCATTACTAATTAATTAAAAAAAATTTTTCCCTAGTTTACCAACTTTTTGGGTCCAATATATTTTAGTAGGAACAAACAAGCTTGATCATGGTCCAGTATTGGGTTAACACACTATAACAGGCAAAAAAAATAACCTTTATATACCGAAAACAGGTATACACTGTAATGCTATGGTAATGCAAACAGCCGCATCAAAATAACCACTTATTTTTGACAGTGACACAATCATGATGTTATTATAAATGTATGACACCATGAAAAAGATCCATACAGAGATGAATCTCTCTATCTACCTTAATTACTGTAATTAAACTGAAGAAAATGATTTTGATTCCTCTCAGTGTCTCTACCTTTCTCTTCTTCTGATCTTTGCTACAGAACCCATGCAGTGCATACAGACGAGTATCACAGGGAGGTGCTTTCTGAGAGGCCATGCAGAACATGTGAAGAAGGCTTGCCGATGAAACACGCTTCAGCTTCCAGGTCGCTGCACCTGATATTGGGCATTAAGACAGCGCTTGTGTTTTCAGAAGTGTCCTAGAAGTGACTGTTAGTGCAACTCTAGTTTTGTGACTGGTGTATGATGGACAGAGAGATTTCATAAATGTTGAACCTGGTGTTTTTAAAAAGCTGGGATAGTTACTTAATAGACAGTTCACAGCAAGAAGGTCCTGGCTTTGAAGGTCCCGGGGTCGGTGAGGGTGTTTCTGTGTGGCGTTTTCTCCCCATGCCAGCATGTTTTCCCTCTGGGTACTCTGGTTTCCTCCCACAGTCCAAAGACATGTACATTAGGCTAACTGGCTGTTCCAAATTGCCCCTAGGTGTGAGTGTGAATGTGAATGGTTGTGTGTAGTTTGGTAATGCAATGGTGAAAAATTGGTGAGCTGTACAGAGAGTCAGCCGAGATAGGCTCAAGCCTCCCCACAACCCCAGTGGGATTATGGGTTGTGGCAAATTAATGAATTTATAAAAGGAAAACACAGGGGAACACTGTCTTTAACACCTAATTTAGCATCTGGGATACACAAAACAACCCAGAATACAAAGTACCAACATCCTCAATCCAATGATTAGGTTGAAAAAACTGCCCATTATTCCTTAAAGTAATCTTTATTTCAGTGTATGTCTGGTTACTGTACACCAAGAAATTATTTTTGGGTTTTTTTAAATAACAGGTTCTCCTTAGTTATACATTTAGAACTCAGGGATAAAAAAAATTTATTTGTTGTTTACTTTCATTTAGTTTTTGCTATAGATTAAGATGTTATATCCAAACCTATCTGCAAACTTATTTTAATATATTAGTAAAAATGGTAAATCAAAACATCCACCTTTTACTGCCTCTCATTTTTAAGTGTGAGATAAAGTTACTTCACCAAACGGTGGATTGTTTATATCCTCTTTACTGATCCCTAGAAGGTGTTTCCATAAACATGGTGGGCACTGTAGGGTTTTCCCACAGCACATAACCTGCCACCGGTTTTAGTTTCAGTCTAATATACATACATATAATATCAAAGGTGAAGAAAGGAAGCGCATGACTCATCCATCATACTTGCAGAAATGTGCTGACAGCATGACAGTCTGTTCAATTAATCTATTCATAGGAATGTGGATCCTGGAATTCATTTTAATTTTTTAATCAAGGCAGGAGAAAAGGCATAGAGGTGTAGACTTACAACCGACCAAGCCTTCAAAGTGTCACATTTCCAAAAATATATAAATAAGCAGTCACTGATAGTAATTAATTTATTGTTTCCGATGAAAGCATTTGGAGAAACAGAATGAGACTTTCCATGTTCAGGTAATATAAAAAGATATTCTATAGTACAAGGCTTAACAGTGTTTATTCCGGTCTGAAAATATGACACAAACCTAAAATTTAATCTAAGATGCTTATTACTAATTAGGGCTGCGGGGAGGCTGGCAACTCTTGGCGAAGGCAGGGTGCACCCTGAACAGCTTGCCAGACCATCGCAGGGCTATAATTTATTTTATGTTTCTATTATTATTAACCCCCTCCCACACACCTTTTTCTCCCCCTAATTTAGTCATATCTTATTCCCACCAATCAGGTTTTGTCTCCCCATCAAACGTGACCACCACCAACCACAGAGGGGCATAAGCAAGCATGTTCCCCCTTTGTGACATGTGATGCTGCCACCCACATCTTTATGAACTGCTGCGCATGCACACTCGAGGGCTGCCTAACACACTCGTAGGGAAAGTGCGAGACAGCCATTATTGGCTAGTGATCGTTGTGAGTCACAGGGAGGTGAATGTATGCGATCCCTCCTGTCCATGAGAGCTCCCATGGACTCCTGGCTGTGGATAGCTGCAGCATCAAACTGGATTCAAACCTGCAATTTCCAAGTTGATAGTCGCGCACCTTGTCAACACGCCACTCGGGATCCCCATTAAAACAAATTTAAACAGTGTGCAACAATCATTATCCTGCCAGAAACCTTATATACAAATTGTGATTGAAGCATGTGCCTGTTTTACTTTTTAAGTTCATCTGAGGCTTCTGGAACCTTTAAGTGTTCAGCCCTGACAAAGATAAATAGCTGTTATTCCCTACAATGGAATAGTGTTGCAAGCTGTGAGCTGAAATCATGATACACTAAAAGCCAGACGACTGTCTGCAGATTACACTGTGACTTGGTCATATTTTTGCACACACACACACACACACACACACACACACACACACACACACACACACACACACACACACACACACACACA
>JAOUQZ010038608.1:0-14023 GCA_028564935.1 Neosilurus hyrtlii
ACACACACACACACACACACATATATATATACACACACACATATATACACACACACTATATATATATATGTGTGTGTGTGTGTGTATATGTATGTATATATGTATATATATATAGTGTGTGTGTATATATGTGTGTGTGTGTATGTATATATATATATATATATATATATATATATATATATATATAAATAAATGTGTGTGTATGTATATATGTGTGTGTGTGTGTATGTATGTGTGTTTATTTACGCATGCTGATCACCTGCAAAAAAATAACAACTAACAAATAAAATTTGTATGAGCTTTGTTGCTGTGTGTATGCAAACCCTCGCAAGCACATTTTTTTTTATTTCACGCAACCATATTTTCATATTCAAAATAAAAAAGAGCTCATGTGAATGACGGTTTGTGCTTGCAGAGCAACAAAGCACTTGTGTGAGTTTTGCGACTAATTCAATTCCATAAACAGTCTTTTGTCAGAGCCAGACCACAACAACAAAGAAAGCCTTATAGAGTACTTTATTCTGAAACAGCATCAGGCATGTTTAATATTTTTCTTTTTTTTTTTTGGATATAAAAAGATGATGTCATTTTTAAATTGCACTGACTGACTGAAGATGTACTATTCTGGTATTTTTATTTGTGTAGAAGCATAAGTTCCAAATAAAAGAATAAAATAATCAAACATGATGAAATTGTAAATTAAGCCATTAATTGAATCAATGGGGAAAATGCAATATGGTCCTGTATACCATTACTGTGATATAACATTATTTAAAGGATGTTAGAAGATTACCGTACCACCCACCTGTAAATCCAGGTGACTATGGGATGGGGTACACTCTGTACAGACTTCCTACTCTTTTCCTGACATAAATAACCATTAACACATCTTTACATTTATAAGCAGTTTAGGGTAGTCGGTTCACCTAATGTGGATGTCTTTGAACTGTGGGAAGAAACTGGAGAACCCCACAAACATGGGGAAAACTTGCGAACTCTGCCAATAGCTGATATTTGAACCCAGGACCTTCTCACTGTGATGTGACCGTGCTAACCACAGTGGCATCATGCAACCCTAATCATTGTTTATTTTAGTTAAACTTGGTGTATGTTCTTGCTGACAAACCATGGTGAAAACATGCCTTCTCTCTTCCAACAATAGGTGCACCTAACTTTTATTTTCTTGGGAGCATGACAATATCGTCATCACCACAAGAGAACTCTATGGGTGTGACTTAATTTGTGCATTTCTGTTAGTAGACTTGCATGCAGTACATGCAGTATCTGCACTATGTGCTTACTAGTGTGGCATGTGAATTTTGGCAGGGTTGTGGTGTCTCAAATCACATACAGCAAGTTGTCCACCGAAAATGACAATTCCAGTGTTTACCAATGATGGTTGCTAAGCCGGCGAAAATGTCTTCTGCCTTTTTTGATTACATTGTAAAAAAAAAAAAATATACTTGAAATTTCTATTGCTTGTCTGCGTAGATGTTTCACATTGATCTCATGCCCTTCGCCAGCTGGTTGGAAATAGGGCCGAGGTAGACAGCTTGAGACCATTACGGGTGAACTTTGTGTAGCATTGTGCACAACATTTGGACTGTTTTGAGTACACCATTCAGATACTTGCTCGTACTTGGGTATTTAAAATATTAAGATATAATTGAGACTTTTCAGACACCCTTTTCTAGAGTGACATACATTTACCATTTTCATACAACTGAGGGTTTAGGGCCTTGCTCAAGGGCCCAACAGAGGCACCTTGGTGGTACTGGGGCTTAAACCCCCGACCTTCAGTAACCCAGTGCACTAACCACTAAGCCATGGTGTAGGAGTTTACATTTACAGCATTTAGAAGACACCCATATCCAGAGCAAATTACATTAAAAAAAAAAGTCTCATTTATATTACTGTCAAGTTAAGGGCTGAGGACATTGCTCAAAGGGCCCAACAGTGGCTGATTGGTGACTTGAACCCTCAACCGTCTGCTCAGTAACCCAGAGCCTTAACCACCTGAGCCAACACTAACTTGAGACACATCACTTGCTCAGGACACTACTGACACTCGCAGCATGATTACCAGCTTGGATTGAGCATAAAACAGAACATACATTGTGTACATCATAGAGGATAGTGGAGAAAATGGTTGGTGGGGAAATTGTCAGGTGACCCAAATATTGGGGGTAATTAAACAGATGTTCTGTCTAATTGTTTCTTTATAAAGAAAATCTTGCCCAACAACCACAAATCAGTGGTGAAGCTAACTTGTAGCTTATAGGTGCGTTCTAACCTCATACATTATTCCCAAACATGATGCAATGTTGGTGAAATCCATGTGGATACAGCAGAAACTATATGAATTATTAGGCGCCTCCGCATAGGAAGAGAAGAGTGACAAGCAACCATGTAAAGTAAGAGGAAGTCAGCGAGTTTAAAGGTGAATTTTCTTAAATGGGTCGATACGGAGTTTAACTGAATCAAATAAACTAAAATGATATAAGATAATGATTAAAGCCGTCATGGATCCACTGTAGGGAAGTAGCTTGATGCTGCTAACAGTTTTACTCTGAAATATTTTTTTAACAGGGAAACATGCCAGAGGGTTACCTAGGCAACAGGATCTGAGGACATTTTAGTGGTAAAGTGATTCGCTTGCCTCGTGAGGCGATTTGCTGGTCCTTCATCGCTTCCTATGTGGACGGTGCGTTATGCCAGATTTAACCCCTCCATTGGAAACAGATGGCTCAGGAACTTTTTGAATGTTTTAAGCTCCTATAAAGACTAATTGCTCGATTGGCACTCTGGTATTAACAGCCTGAGGCAGCCGAAAGAGCACCCAAAGTGCCACCCTACAACACTGGCCACGTGATGTCTGTGTTTGAATTACTGTTATTATTTATTAGTCAGTACTGTTTTATTCCTCTGTCTAGAGTAAGGCAGTTTGAATAGGAGTAAATCCTGATAAATTAATGCTCTTTATATGCAGTAGTAATGCGTTTTTACAATAATCTGATGGACAGGACAGGCATTTTTACGGTGTAATTGCTAAATCAGTGCAACACCCTGCTTACTTTGCCCCCTAATTCCTCTCTTTCTTCCCTCTCACTTCCCTGCCCCTTTACCCTGATCTGGGGCTTCACTCATATTGTTCATTAGGGATATATATCAACTTATGCTGGGCATCCAGGTGGTGGCTAATAATCAAGCTGAACCCTTATGTAATTTAATAATGTCTTTGCTTTTATTATTGGACTTTAAGATGTCCGCCAGGGTGAATAAATATTTTAAAATCTTTTCTGTGATCTAACTATGAATATGGCAATGTAGTCATATAAAAGATGTCAACCAAGAAAACACATCTTCAGGACCCAGATCATGGCCATCCAGAAATACAGCAACAGGTCCATGGATGCCTCTGGTCAGTTGCTGAAGGTTTCATGTTAGCCACAGGATCGTGCACTTGAGGTTTTGGTGTTAAACTGCAATGTTATTGCACAGATTGAAAATATTTTCAGGGATGAGCACACTAATGTTTAATAGGTGCTTTGCTTAGAATAAAATCAAACTCTTGCCGTACCGAAATGCCGTTTTCACTCAATACATTAAATAAATAGTGGTGTTTATAGTGCTTCTGCCTCTTGATTCCTGTCAGTGTGTTCTATAAGGATGTACCCATTGAATTTTCTTGGCCGTTATGATTTTGTTTTAAGCGTGATTTTCTTGGTTTAATATAGCAGTCCATACATTTTTTATTAAAGGTTTTTATTGGACTCAGTTTTCTTGAAGCCAGCTTTTACAGAATCCTTTGTTATAGAATTGCATGAGGTTAAAAGGCCATGCAGCTTTTTGTCCACGGGCTTATAAAAGCAAATGTAAAGTAAAAAAAAAAAAAAGTTCGATCTTCCTGTCTGGTCTGACTTTTTAGTATATTCAGAACCAACTGTATAACTTGACTTTAAATCAGCAGAGAAAACATGATTCTTGCACCTTTTCTACAGAGATATAACAGTGGTGTAGATATGTACAAGAAGAAACACCACTATGGACATATTTCCAATGAGCATGTCACATGTCAGGTAGATGTTGATTGTATATATTTCATGCCTGGGATTCGTGAACTGCATATTATCTAAAAATCACACCCTGGGGCAGCATTATGCAAGGACAAATGAACACCATCAGCTCATAAAATCGATGACATTTCGATGGATCGGCCCATCACGGGTCACTGCCAATAAGAGTGAAAACTGTCTGGTTTTATTCATTTGCTTGTTAAGTGGTGCAGCTTCAATATTCTGTCTTTATAACAGTCAGAACTTGATGTTGACACGTATCCTTGACTGATCGAAAGATATGTGGGGATTGAGTGAGTTAAACGGTTAGTGAACTCTTACGTTAGACCCGTCGCAGTTCAAAGCAACATGTCATGGCAGGGATCTCTCTTCTTTATTGTCCTTTAGAGCCCATTTTCCTCTTAATGCTCGTTTAGTATCGCAACTGCCTACTCGGTGAAACCGAGATTGAAAGATCTTTTAAAAAAGATTTATGCGTAATAATTTCTGTTGGTTCAACCTTCTCATCTAAGCTTCAGGTTAAACAATCTAAACCTCAAGACAGATCCCCTCCCCTAACATTTCCTTCTCTTTCTTTCTTTCTTGCACATAGATACATGGCTACAAGGTTGGAAAAAACATTAAATCAGTTTAAATCTATTGGTTAAAAATGATAAATATGATTTAGACAAATCCAGACCATTTCGACGGCCCTTTAAACCAGTGTTACATCAGCGACTTGGAACAATGTGCAAAAAATTGGTTACAGGGGATGATTTTCTGTGCAGCTTCGGTCTCAGAAACACAAAGCGAGTTTTTGACTTGGGTTTAAAAACTCACAACGCAAGATGACACATAATTAGGGTGGTGTTACATGGGTCAGTTCACAACGACAAGCATGATACATTCATGCACAGAAAATTAAGCTGACCTTGCAACACCTTTAAAAACTTTAAATAGATGTGAAACGAAAAGTTTCTGCTCTGTTATCTGTACTGGGTTTTGTTACCAGCGTTTATGATCAAACAACCAATTAATCTTGTTTCATGATCTCTTAAAAAGCTCCATCTTCATTTGTTTTAACTTGCTTGTGGTGTCTGGTGTTATAGATGTAAATCTTCTCTCACAGTGTTTTCTCTGGTGGTTCAAAGCCAGCTCAAGGCCACAGATTTGGGGCCGGGTTCATTTAAGACTGCCCTTTAAAACATCTGGAAGTTGTAACGGGATTGTATACCGTTGATGCACATAGAATAACTGGATTTCCTTTGGTCCTGAAATGAAAAGTTTATGAGTAAAAATAAAGAGAAAGAAAGGCTGCCAGATAATTATCCAAGTCAAAGTCCAGCTATTTCACTCATTCACAGGTCGAGCTGTTCAGCTTAAGCATGCCTTCATCTTTCAGCGAGATTTTCAGCTAGCCTGTCTATCACTCTCGGATTCTCTCCCATTTTTTGCCACTGTATGTGTGTTTAAATGCAAGGCAGTGGAATGGTAAAAAAGTAAAAATTCAAGCATTATATCTCACATCACATAAGTTAAACTGTTGGTTTTTTTTTTCCTTTTCCACCTCCTTTCTTTAGTCCACCTTACTGTCCCTCTTTTTTCCTCCCTCCCGGTACTCACTGTACTTACACATACGTATATGCAGACGTATGCCTTGCCTTCACCTCTGTGTGTCATTTTATTTCCCCAGTGGTATCGGTAGGTTTAACCAAATTGTTGTTCTGAAGGATGGCGAGTCAAGCTAATAGGACTAGTCTACTCAAGTTCATGTTAATGAAGGAGAGAAAGAGGGAGTGAGATATCATGTTTTATGAAGGATCCCTGTTTCTTTGTGGATGTATCTGGTTGTTTAGTAGTCAAGACCCAGACACTATTTTACTGGGCTAATATTTAATATGCTATACCTTGCAATCTGTGTAATATGTTTGTGAAAAAAAAGGTTCTATACAGGTTAGACTAGCAATTTGAAGGTCAGCTCGTAAATGAACACACAGTTTTATGGAACGGGTCAGCTTTCATAAAGGCTGACAGAAGTGTAGGTATTAAAAGACAGCGACTGAAACGTCACTAGTGTACAATCCACTCCATGTCCAGACCGTTACCTGCATTTCACAGACACTGTACCAGGGAGCTAACAACGAAAATGTAATATCTGGGCCGTATGCGCCAGACATGTGTGTTCATTAATACGGCTCTTTGGGACAATGTCTAAAAAAAGTGCCAGTGGATTTGTGAGAACAGCTTGATGCATGTTTAAAAAAAATTTCATGTGCTCCTGACTGGCACATTCAACACGATTGACTAAGACGCAAGTTCGAATCCGGGTTGATGCCACAGCCATCCGTGTCCGGGAGTCCATGGGAGCTAATTGGCCGAGCTATCACAGGACGGAAGGGTGGCATATGCTCACTTCCCTGTCACTCACAGCGATCACCAGCCAATCATGGGCGTCTGTGAGCTCATTCTTAGGAGGGGACGGATAGCTCTTTCCCTCCGAGTGTGTAAGATCGCCCCCTAATAGACATGCGCAGCAGTTCGAAAAGATGTGGCATCGCATGTCACGAAAGGAGATGCTTACACCTCTCCCTGTTTGGTAGTGGTCATGTGATAGAGAAAGGCAATAGTTGATGGGTGGGAATTGGATACAACCAAATTAGGGAAGAAATTATTAAAATAAATAAATTATTTGATGGAAGAAGGAATTTGCACAGTGTCCTTAATTTATCACAGTTCGAGTTAGAGCTGTGTGATATGACGATATCGAAAATGAAATCCATCATTCGTTTCATATTCTGTGTTGTTTATATCATCATGTCATAAGACACACTCTTTATGGCAAAGTCCTCCGTCATTTAGTTTATTTGGGATTCAGGAGCACGACTGCACTCATATCTATGATTTCTCTGTTTGCCGAAATGACAGGCTGCTAGTTTGAACTGATCAGGGTCCACGTTACCCCTGCAACCCTGACAGAGATGAGCTAAAGATAATGTTTGCGATTAAGTTGGCATCGACCTAGGGGAAATTTCACTCTGTGTTTAAGCTTCCCGAAGCATGCGCGTGAACACACACACACACACACACGAAGCTGTGGGAATATTAAAATAGAGGTTGCTTTTTTGCTCAAGTAAATCCACTGTGTAAGAAATTAAAATAATGATTAAGGATGTGTGTCCGGAAAAAAGGACTATAAGTGTCCTATTAGTTTGGATCATTTTTTGTTTTGATTTTTGATGTACTGTATTAATTTCACAAGGGTAATTTGCCTTCTGCATTTAACCCCTCCAAAGTGAGCACGCACACGCACGCACACACACACGTAAACAGTGAGCACATACTGTGTACTGCCACACTGGGGTATTGAGGTGCCTTGCTCAAGGGCACTTCAGCCATGAAGGTAGAGAAAGGGAAGGTGCAGCCCCCTCCTCCGCTGCCACACATTTTCCCTGCTGGTTCTGGAATCGAACCAACGACCTATTGGTCTCAAACCCATGTCCAAGGCTGCCCCAAAATGTGTATTTTAACTTGAATTTTTTTTAAATTGTAAACTGCTAATGCTACCCTGAAAATTCCGGTCAGCTGACTTGATTGATCGCGCAGTGTTCCAAAGTTGAAATATCAGTTAAGTTCTGCATAACTGCACTGGCATGTTTCACTGTGTGTATCACTCCGCACATCTGTGTTCGCCACAGGGAGTTCCACTCCGAGTTCGATACCATTACTACATTAGTGTTAGCGACATCATGTCAGGAGCTTAATCTTTTAAAAATAACCTCTTCATTTTTCAAAATATCTCATATTAATCCAGAACAGGAAGCTGAGACATCATTGCGAAAGTCTTAAAAATGTTCACTGAGTAATGTGTAACTGGCGTTTTCTGCCTTTGGTTAATACGTGTTCCACACCGTTATTACGGAGTCCTTTACTAATGAGTATTTTAATACCATTCAGTGTGCATGTCAAGTGTTACATGGAAACGTGATTATGCATATTAGAAAACTGTAGTCTAACTAAAAGCTAACATCTAATGTAAGTTGACTGTGAAAGCTAGGTGTAGGCGGAGTTTCGGCTGATCCAGTCTTGAAGTAGAAGTAGGAGACGCGCTCCTTTGAGTATTTTGATTGTCAGGGTATTGTCTGTGTTTATGTACGAATGCCACTGGAATCAATTTAAACTGTAAGCTAGATTAATTTTAAAAACAAATGCAGGGACAATTAGCTAGGCCTGTATTTAAAATTGCATGACACTGATATAAACCCCAACATATAGTAATAATATACTACTAATAATAATATTAACAATAATAATATAATAAAATAATGTACCTATCTATGCATGTTTGGCATTTGGAGATTTATTAATAAAAATGTTGATGTGGACTGCTAGAGAATGTGGGCGATTACTGTGGCTAGAAAGCTCTTAGTTTAGGAATTTGCACAGGTGGACAATTTTTAATGGTTAAGGGAACTTGCAAATACCGGTATATCCAGACAAGGTTGAAATACTCAAGGCTGTCTTTGATCTTGGCAAGTACGTCTCCGTCTTTCACACACAGGAGTTGATATCCTAGCAGTAGATCTGATAATCAGAGCATGCAGTTGCTCATATCTAGTGAACTAGGACATGTGGAGGCATGGACTCCATAAGGCTCAAAGGTTGTGCTGTGGTATTTGCAACCAAGACCTCTGCGGTAGATATGATGCGTCCTGTAAGGTGTGAGGAGAGGCCTCCATGGATTGGACTTGTTTGTCCAGCACCTCTCATAGATAGATGCAAAATCAGGTTGCAATCTGTGGAATTTGAGAGCCAAATCAACACTTTATCAACCCGGTCATGTTCATCAAACCATTCTTGCAGTGTTGAAGGTGCATTATCCTGCTAAACATAGCCACTGCCATTAGGGAATAGTGTTCTAATGCAGGGGTGTACTTGGTCTGCAACACTGTTTAGGTAAGTGAGAATGCCACACGAGTGCCAGTGATTTAAAAATGATAATAAAAATAAAAAAAGCAAAAAAGGAATTTCTCACCAGGTCACGTTCGTCCATTGCTCTGTGGCCCTGTTCTGATACTCATTGTAGGTGCTTTTAGCGGTGGACACAGTGTGTAATGTGCAAAGCCCTATACTGACATACAGGATGTTGTGATATATAAGCCTGATTCGTCATAGCTCACACAGTTTACAATACCATGACAGGTATTATAAAAGTTAATAAAGCATCTTTGGCGCAGTAAAGTCAAGACTTCGAAATCCTGTCACATACAATGGAGTTCAGTGAAGATTACACACCACTACTTTTGTCTAAAACGGCTCCTGATCAAAACAATCAAATAAATAATGTAGTAGTATAATAAAATAGTCAGAAAAAAGTAAAAAGCAACACCTTTCAATTTTTCTTTAGTGTTTTTGTTTATTAGCCATACTCTTACCTATATATATATATATATATATATATATATATATATATACATACACTTGTCGCAATGATCATTTTGGTGTAATATTTTCACATATAGAGAAGTAATTTTTTTTTTTACTTTTTATTAGGAGTCCTTTTAGACAAAGGTTTGGTGTATATTCTTCACTGCACACGGTACTCACTACTACTGTATTCACTTCGAAATCTTTTGTTATCGAAGGCGCATCAGAATTGATCTTGAATCGTTTTGCTTTGTAAACGTTGTTGGTGTTGAGTATGGATGTACTTATTTAAATTTTTTTTTTTAATCCATATAATCCCTAGATAAACCCATATGGCTTCCAACATATCAGCCTTAAGCACTGGCTGTTAGCTTGTTTCATCAAATACCCCACTATTTGTTCGGTGTAATTTAAGAAAGATATTAATGTTTTTCACCTGAACTCTCGGTGATTTTAATATAATGGTTGATCAGTGTGTGCATACATGTATTTAAAAAAAGAGTAAGGTTAAAACGATGGTAATGAATTCACTGTAACACGCTGTAAATGAATTCCTGGAAAGCCATGGTCTGGACCTCGGTGTCCAATACTGATTTAAAAAAAAAAAAAAGAAAGAAAAAAAAGTTGCTGACAGTATTCTCCAGTGGAACCTCCCCAAAGTGAAAGGGACATGTACACAGTGTGTGCAAAAGGTCAAAACTCTCGTATTCTGATCATCCTTGTGGGGAAGATTTGGTTCCCACCAAGATTTAAAATCAGAACCTCCACTTGAAGATGTGTGACACTGTCTTATCATTGTGAGGATATTTATTCATTTTTGTTCCCCACAGGAAGCTTAATATGCACGCACGCACGCACGCACGCGCACACACACACACACACACACACACACACACATGCACACAGATCAAATTCCTCTTTTGTATATGAACAAGCACACTGTGAGGAAACTCGGCTGAAAGCTTCAATTTGTCTCGTTTTGATGGAACGCCAGTTCTTTTGTTTTGCGGTTTCCAGCCTCTGTTTCCAATTACAGCGCTCAGTCTCGTCAGGAATGTCAGAGTGCTATTTGAGGTGTTTGTGTCTTTTTTTTTCTTTCCAGGGCCGCGTACTCGTACAGTAGTGGAGGGGTTGGTCTTTGGGGGCCATACAAAATAAGATCCAGATCTCTCTCTCTCACTGACGCGCACACACACACACGCACACACACGTTGAGAGCAATACTAGTTCAATATTTCTTTGATCTCAGGAATGATATCTGAGGTTTGAAGTGTCTTGGACGATGGAAGTGCCTTTTTTTAAAGCTGCATGTATTTTTCAGTGCATTTTTGTGTCTACCTAAATGGAATGTGAGTAGATATTTAACAGTCCTTGACCTTTTTTTTTTTTTTTTTTTTTTTTTTTAACAAACAGTAATCATGTTTCTCTCAGGCACCACTTATCATAATGAATAAATGCACAATGCATGGGACAGTGTGATGTATAACGGACTTTTTTATGAGTTTTATTTATTTTTTATGTAAAAGTAGTGGTGAGCAATGTCTCCCTACAGCAGGAAGGTTCTAGGTTCAAATCTCGTGGCCGAAAGGGGCTTTTCTGTGTAAAGTTTGCATGTTTTCCGCTTGTATAGGGTTTGTAAATCCATTCATCATCTGTAACACTTATCATTCAGGGTCACAGGGGAAGCAGGAGATAATCTTATGTGCAAGAGACGGGGTACACCCTGAACAGCTCACCAGTCAATTGCAGGGCTGTGGGTGGGGATAGGTAAGTCTGTTGGGCTTTTTACAGCTGAGCCTAGTGGCTCATCACAGCCAGATGTTATCCTTTCTTCTGAAGCGACTAGGAATTCAGCTCTTCCTGGAGGGGCGTTAGTCCGTGGCAGGTTACCTTCCTAGTAGAGATGTCTGGTTCTGAAATTATGGCTCGGTGTTGGTTTTTTGTTTGTGAAATTTGAAATTATACCAACAAAAACAAATAAATCAACTGTTTCATAGTTAAAATAAGCAAGTGGGTTTTGAACCCGGGCCTGTGGATTAAAAATACTCAGTCATGCACCAGCGTGTCTCCAAAAACCGGAACTATTAGTCCGCTGAGAGATGAGAGCAAATAATCTCTAGTCACACTCTCTCTCCCAAAAACACAGCTTAGATTCCTGACTGGCTACAGTAGCCCAGTCTGTACTAACAGTGATTAACAGAAAACCAGTTAACCTGGGACACCGTGCAGATCTTTTTTTTTAATGTGGACTAGGTTTTGGGTTCATTAGTACCACCAAAACTGAACTGAAATTCCGGGAGCCGACCCATCTTTACTTCTGAGTATTTTTACTGATAACCGTTTATATTCCTGGGTGAAGAGAGTCACACTTGTGTTTAAGACCTTGCCCAGGGGTCTTAACACTGTGTTGGTTTAACGGAGATTCGAACCCGTGACCTCTCGAGCATGAGGCCAGCACCCTAACCACTACACCACCGCATTAATTGTAACCATTGCAGTGTCTGTTTAAAAAAAAAAAAAATAATTTTAAGGTTACAAAATAATTTGCAGTGTGCAGTCATGTATATAGTGTAGTTCCAGTAAAAATGCACGTAAAACACCTTTCTGCGTCCCTGTATGTGAGTTCACGTTCATGAAAGCCGAAACAGATGTGAACATTCCTCACTGTTGTGTCGGTAACATGAAGCAGCCCCAACTGAAAGAAATTCATAGGCTTGAAGGATCATTTGAGCCCCTGAGAGTTGATCATATTAATCAAGAGGACGGAGTGATTATGGACTGAAATTAGGATTCATTCGATTTAAAATGTACAGGCAGGTAATATAGGCGCACCCATGACCCCTTATACTGAGGCCTCACTGCAAATCAACACCAGCTCTTCTGACTGGTCACCTTTATCCTAAGATGGAACGTTTCTGTCTGCATGGGAGTGGCCTAGTTGAGGATGACTCTACGACAGTTACATGGCACAAGTGCCCACCAAATGGTTTGATAAGGATTGCAGTGTTGTGAATGATTATATGATGGCTTTTTTGGACCTGATCTTAGCCCACCATCTCGGAGAACATCTTTAGGAATATTTGATTAACTGTGAAAAATCTCCAGTACAAATCAGGACACATGTAGAACTAATGCCAAAGTGCACTGAAGATATGTCGATTTCTTTACATTTATCAATTATTGTTTGTTTATTCCAGAGTAATAGAAACATTGAAAAATTTACTGCTTTTAATTTGGGGTATTTTTGTTATATAAGATGATCTCCGACCTTGATCACTCGTCTTAAGCACTGATGCCTGGTCCAGCCATTCATTCATGGTCACTGTTTTCACACGATGTTTTCAGTAGACGTCTGCATTAGGTGGAATTATTGGTCTTATTCTATTTACCAAAGAGTCTTTTTTGGCTGATGGCCTGACCCATGTATTCATTTGATACAAAACTAGTTTTCTGATTTACGCAAGTATAATCTGAACTAAAGTACGGGATCAAGCTGTGTGAGGAAACTGTGACATCTTTTATCTTTTACAGATTTTATTCGGACTTTTTAAATTCACGTACTTTAAGTTAATTGTCTGAGCCCTGGCAGAATTCTTAGCTACTAAGTAGCTGGAAGGTAGTTGTGAGCAACAAGCTAAGCTGGCTAACATTGATGGCGACTCAAATTGATAATGATCGACCTTATTAAACTGCTGTTTTGATAAGGTAGTGTTGAAGATGTAACTAGGTACTGCCTGAATAATTCCCTCAAGCCAATTCTGTTGTAAGGTCTCTCTCTTTAAAAATAGAGATTGTTTGCCATAGGAAGGATCTGGTAGTTGAGTAGACTACACTACACCAAGTGGATGGGCTCTTTCACAAACAGGGTAGAGTTTGTGGGTCCGTAGTAGCTGAAAAAAAATCTAGTTTTTGTGTGGGGTTTTTTTGTTGCTAAACACCTATAAGAATCACATAATTTGTGTGAAGTGTCAGAGCTACAGGTCAAACGATGTGTATATTACAAAGGATGAAAATATAATAGGTTTCAAGGATTAGTTTTTTCGCTTGTAGTATATTAGCATAAAACATAAAAAAGGAACTTGTAGCTCATTAAATGGGATTTGGTTACTGCAGAAACAAAAGCAATCTGTTATAGTAACTTTTTTTGGTGTACATTATGGTGAATACAATGCACTAAAACAGATTTTTTTTTATCAATAGGATATAGTAGGAGCCTCGTATCTTTTGTTCAAAAAATGTAACTATATTTCACTCTAACGTAGTTTTTAACCCATATCCTCCCTAAAAATATCAAGTCAACATGTGAAAAAATGCACAAATGATCTATATATTTTTGCTAAACTGTCTGTAAATCCTTTCTGGAGAAGACATTTTTTGACACATGACATGCAAGCGCATCCTGGTAAAGAATTCACAACAATAAAAATGAAAGCACATCAAAAACATCTAAGCAGGTTTCATGCAAATTGTGTGTGTGTGTGTGTGTGTATGTGTGTGTGTGTGTGTGTGTGTGTGTGTGTGTGTGTGTGTGTGTGTGTGTGTGT